>JAODAL010049183.1:0-28373 GCA_025379985.1 Phyllomedusa bahiana
GACGTCACAGCAACCCGGAAAGGCTTTCATCCCCTCCGTGCTGTCTCTCAGAGGGCGGAGCTGCACGGATCGCCCATCCGTGCGCTGCTGCCCCCCGACAGAGACGCAGGAGGAGCGATCTCCCCCTGCTTTTCTTAGTTATTGCGCCCCGTCGTGCGATAATTAGGGGTTAACCGTCCCCCGTCCCCCCCCGGAGCGACCCGGGGTGGGGGCCCCGACGCGCGGGATGTCAGCTGAATATACGTGACCCCGGCCGATCGCGCGAACTTGTTTTTCGTTCGCGCGTCCTCGGGGAGTATCCATAGTCCAGGTGCGTGAACCCCAAACGCCCTGGAGTTGGTGCTAAGGTCGTTAAGGGGTTTTTTGTTAATGTTATGTAACCCTCTAAATTGTAAAGTGCTGTGTAATTGTTGGCGCTATATAAATAAAAATTATTATTATAAGTATTTTTAAAGCCCTCACATGTGACTGGCTCCTGAGGCAACTATTCTATGTTCACGTTTTTTGGTAAAGAAGTCTGTCAATTGGAGTTGAACCTTTTCCAGATGGAAGGTGTGTCCCCTTGTCTTTTGAGGTGGTATTACATGAAACAGATTTTCAACATATTTTTTGTAGGGGTCATTTATATACTAAATAAGTTTAATTTTTTCAACCTTCCTTATCCCAGGGCGTCGTGGGTAGTTTTTTTGGGGCAAAAGCCCCCGGACAGACTGCCGTCCCCCCGAACCTCAGATCATTGGTGACAGGAGCAGAGCCAAACAGTGGTGATAGAGAGGTGTGAAGCGGGGCTTTTCCCTCCCCTCGCAAAGTGATCGGTGGAGGGCAGGCAGAGGGGAGCGGGGCAGCTGTTAAAACCAATCGCCTGTCGCGAGTTACTGGGAGGAAGCAAAGGCCATGCTGCCCACCTGTTAGTGGTGGGGAAGCTGATTTTTCGAGGGTAATCGTCAGGGCCCCCCGGCCAGAAGATAAAAAGTGAGTCGCTCCCCTCCGGGGGCAGGGAAGGAGGCTTTAGAATATTAAAAAAAAAAAAGTTCATCTTATTTTTTTTGTTCTGTGCCCGGCAATGCTTTGCTGTCGGGGAGAGAGGGGGGGGGGGACGCCGAGGCTGCGCGGCACCAAAAGGGGGGAAATGTTACAGTACAAAGTCCTGCCCTGAGAAAATTTTTGATTTATGTCTGTGTCCGTTACAGCAGTCCAGTGTATCAGCAGTGATTGGTCCGAAACATGTAGGGTGCTGTGACTGAGGTCCCCTCGGGGGAAAAAACTGAAAATGGGCGGAGGGGAGGGAAAAGCCCCACCATCACCTTGTGTTGTGGGGATCATGGGGGAAGCCCAAGGCCTGGGGACCCCGGGATGTCGGTGTGTTCGTCCGTATGTGTGACGTATGGGTTAAGGGTTAATCTGAAAATTTTGTTGGTTTGTGTGGGTACTTTTTTTTGTTGTGTATATATGTGTATGTATATATGTGTATGTATGTGTGTTATATATTTAATTTTTAATTATAAAATTTAATATATGTGTTAGTATGTATGATTTTTTATATATATATATTACCACTCACCGGCCACTTTATTGGTAACCTGTCCAACGCTCGTTAACATTTAATTTCTAATCCCCAATCAATGGGGGAAAAAATCAGTGCATTTAGGCATGAGAAATGGTAAAAGACAATCTTGGTTAAAACCGAGCTCGTAGGGGGAAGAAAGGTTTTTTGAGTGCCTTTGGGAAAAGTGGCATGGTTTTTGGGTGCCAAAAGGGGCTGGTTGAGTATTTCAAAAAAACTCTGATCTCCTGGGATTTTCACGACAACCATCTCTGGGTTTACAGAGATTTGGGCCGAAAAAAAAAAAAAACATTCCAGTGAGCGGCAGTCCTGTGGGCGGAAATGCCTTGTTGATGCCAGAGGTCAAGGGGAATGGGGGAGACTGGTTCGGCTGATAGAAAGGCAACAGTGACTCAAATACCCCCCGTTACAACCAAGGGAGGCAGAAAAGCATTCTGAAGCACAGTAAGGCGAAAACTTTTTAGGCAGATGGGGTACAGCAAAACAGAAGCCACCACGGGGGGCCACCCTTTGCTGAACAGGAAAACTGAGGGGTCATTTGCCAAGCTCATCGAAATTGGACGTAGAAGATTGGAAAAAGTTGCCCGGTCTGTGAGTCTCGATTTTGCTGCGTGGTAGGGTCGAATTTGGGTCAACAACTGAAGCTGGACCATCCTGCCTTGTATCAACGGTTTCAGGTGGGGGTGGTGGGGTAAATGGGTTTTGGGAATATTTTCTTGGCACTTTTTGGGGCCCCTTGGTCCCAAATTGAGCATCGTTGCAACCCCTTTGTGGTCTATGCAGAAAAATTGGGGCGTTTGAAGGCAAAAGGGGGTAAACCCCGTTACTAGATGGTGTCCTAATAAGTGGCCGGTGAGTGTTATTATATTTTATACAAACACCACACCTGGCCATTCCCCCACCCACTGTCTCCCTTTGTTCTCTACCTTTCACAGCCACATTGATTGCCCACCCTTAAACCCACTATCATCCCACCACATTGTTTTGCCTCAACGTTCCTTTCTCTTACAAAGTCCTGTGACTTTTTTCCACCCCCTCCCCCCACGGTCCTGACCTTTATCCTCTTTCACCACTTGCCCTTTCACACAGCCCTTGCTATGCTGTTCCTCCTCCTTCCCACACTTCTTTTTGTTCCTCAATTTACAAAAATGTCCATCTAGTTTTTCCTTTGCTCCAAAAAAAACCCCCTTCCCATCGTTGTCGGCTCTCCCTTTCCCAAAACCTGTTTTTTTTTTCTTCTTTCTGCCCCTGCTGCATGCCCTTCTTCCACGAACCCGACACCATGTTTCCCGTTGCCCCCAACAGGCAAATTTTTTCCCAAGAACCCCATTTTTTCTCTCCATGCTCGTTTCTTCCAGTCTTTCTGTTTCTTCTCCCCCTTCCCCATAGAGAATTTGCCCCCTTACCGCCCCCCCCTTACCAACAATCGCTATGTCCTTGTCCCCATGTACATGTGACTGCTGGATTAATTGCTTGCGTGGTGATCCATTATGTCCCTTTTTTTTTTTTTTTTCCTGTAGTACCAATGGAATTAGTTGGTAAATAGTCTCCTGAGTAGACTGGAGAAATTCTGAATATAAATTACTAAAACAGCGGGTTCATGAGAGGGGTGGAGATTGGTTGGAAAAATATGGACCCAACACGGTTTTTTAAGGACTCGTTCGTTATTTTTTTTTTTAACCCTACTGCATTCCATTTAAAAAAAAAATCAGTGCTTAAATAATCAACAGTAATATCATAGGATTTTAGTCATAGGAAGTGGCAGCTGCAGTCAAAAAAAAAATTTTAATGTTTTAAAGGAAGTTGTCCCCCTAATAAAGAAAAATTATTTAAAAATATAATAATAATAATAATAAAAAGGGCATGTTCCCCGGGCTAATTTCCCACGGTTGGGCCCGTACTGGGGCCCCGGGTTTTGGGGCTTCAGTCGCTCCAATCCGCCCCTGTCATTACGGAAAACCACGTTCTTTAGGAATGTGGATTCTGTCGTTCCCCTCGCCGGCAAATCCGCCGCGGGGGGAGAAGTGACATGCACATTTTTTTCGGGGCGTACATGGGGGGCTTAAAAATTATTTTCTTACCTAATAGGGTGAGTTACATAACCGGGGGGGATTTTATTATATATTTATATATTATATATTTTAATATATATTTATTTTAATTATTTAACCAACCCCCCTATTATTGTTGGGCTATATATTTACTCATACTAAATGGGGAAAGGGTTTTTCCCATCAGAGTCTTATTTCCACATAATGGAGGGCTATATACCTACCTGGGGGAACTGTATATTAACCTAACGAATTGAGGGCCAAAAATACCTACCTCATGAGGAACCTATATATTTTCTTAACCAATGGGGGAGCTAAAAAATAGTACCTACCCCCCCCCGTGGGGGAGGGCTGCTTACCAAAAGGGGAGCCTATAAACCTACCAACCTAATTAGTGGCCTGTATACCTATCTAATGAGGGGCCTATGTACCTACTTAATTGGGGGGCTATATACATACAGTACCTACCCAATGGGGTCCTATTGGGTAGCACTATATTGTTATAGACACGCCTTGTGGGTTATAGGGTGGAGACCATACCCTGTCCCATTACCATTTTTATGTGTTTGTGATATTTTTGCCCTCTGTTGTGGATACACTGGTCCCTTGAAATCTATGGTAGACTGGTGCACCCGTTTCTATGGTCCTAAGAACGGTATTGTCGACCTTGTATGTCTTCTTTGAATTATTCCTATATCAGTCCCCTGATGAGATGCTTATGGGGCATTGAAACATGTTGGGACATCAAATTTGAATAGGGTAAGTGTGATTAGGGTTGAGGTTCCTGATGGGGCCGTCCTTATTGGGGCAATTGCCCCGTGTTTAGGCCTTAGGGTTAACCAGGTCAAGTAAGGTTTGTGTAGGGCCTTTTTGATTTTGGCTATCAAACCCGCTTTTTTTCCCCATGGGCATTTTTTTGCTTACCTGGGCCCTTTTTTTGTATTTTTGGGTCCTTCTTTATTTCAGTTTTCTTTTTTTATAAACACTATTAAAGGTTAAGTTTTAGATACATTATCTTTTGTTTTTGTAATTGTATTCTACGTATTATACATCAGAGCTGTATTCACAGTTCTGAAAGGCTCAAAGGGGTGTTCCCTTTATTTACCTTTTTCACCTTTGCCTACATTTTTAAAGCTAATTAATGCAGTAAGAATATCCTTTTAAGATCTGCAATTTCCAAGCATTTCTATGGGATATCCAAATGATATGCTACAAATAAATAAAAGAAGTGGATCCCATCTCCAGAACTTGAGTTTCCCCTCCCACTGCCTTGTTTGATGCGCGGCTCCTGAAAAGGGAAGGGTAGCCATGCGTGTTCGGCTCTCTCTGTTCATTTCTATGGGACTTTCAAATATAACTATACATGATTGCTTAGTTGTGTTGTGAAACACATAAATGTCAAAAGAGATAGTTATGTATGCACAGTTACATCTCCATTTGCAGCGACTGCAGGAGCAAGCATAGTGGTGGGATGGGAGACTCTGGTTCTGGATGTAAGTGTGAATCCCAAAGGGACTCACATCTATAAACATTTTTGGGGATATCATGGGGAAAATGCATAAAATGTAAATTCTTTTTTAATACTGCAAAAAATGGGGGAAATCTACAATGTGTCATTTTATACCATACATTATATACAGTTTAGGATATGTCTTACAGCAAGCTACCTACTGTTTCTAAAACAACCAGCAGAACCTTAAATGCAAGTTTATATATATTACTTAGGACTGGTAGAAAATAAACTATGTAATGTGTTAAGTTACACAATCATTTTTGCAGATTTTCTCTCTTTACTGTTCTTTCTACACACTATAAACGGTTTTAAAACATGGACATACCCTTTGAATTATTAAGGTAACATACACTTCACAGCAAAGGTGACATAACAGCTCAACAACAACCTCAAGGATTACTTACTTAGTCATATTTATATTTTCCTCAAGGATTCTTTTCTCTTCCAGCTTTTGGGACAGTCGATCCTGAAGATCCTTTAATTTGGCAGTTACTTCCTTTAACTCTTCTCGCTTGATTTTGAGTTTTTCCATGTGAATCTTTAAATCGGCTTCTGCTGCTTCCAGCCTTTCACGTTTGGGAGCTACAATCTTTAAGAAAATAAATGTAAAATAAAGACAAAAAGGTTTATGTTGTTGATAAGGCTATTTTTGTGGTTTTGCTATCAGAAATGAGAAATTGCTGCATTGCTCGCTGTTTTCTATTAAAAGTAAAATAAAGGGTAATCACCAAAACCTTATTATTCATAGTAACTGAGCTTTTATACAGTTGTTCTCTGTAGTCATACCAGTGTGATCTTATACTTGGCCAAAGGTGATAGAATAGACTATTTTTAGAAAACCATTTCACTGTCCCATTTAAAATATTTACCACTCTGCTGTTAATAGAAGACCCCTTGCTTTGCCTTTCGGCACATAACATACATAAAACAAGAGATGGCCAGCCCGGATTTTTCTTGATATGACCAAGACTCTCATCAGTTGTGACAAGGTGATAAGACAAATGACCTTTAACAATAAAAGGAAAAAATGGTGCAAAGGTCTAATAACTAAATATGTTTGGAAAATGAAATGCACATGATGTATTCTGTAAATTGGATTTCAACAATTGCACAGTTTTATCTCAGAACAGTTTCTGACAACTTTCATAAAACTGTCATGAGTGCAGATTATTTCCTTCATAAATTAATTGAATGGTAAATGAAAAATGTATTATTTCAGAAGAAGCGAATAACATGTTTTAAAGTAGTACATTTTCCTATTTGTTCAAAACTAAACAAAATATTATAGTCCATCGGCATAATAACACAACCATCATTAGGCCTAAAGTTTTGGGAAACAAGGTCAACAATTGCTAGAAAAATTCTTTGAGTTAACTAGATGTTTTTTTGAAAAACGGGCGGCCCTTTGGCAAATGTTTGTCTAAATCAAAGGAGCCTGCAACCTCTATGGTTCTTTAAAGTACACATACAAGCAGCATACAAACAGCATTTTTAAGATGATTTTGAGAATCATATTGATACTCATCCATGGTTCCTCTCAAAAATCTTAGTGGATCCATAGGATTGTGGGTAATAACATTTTACTCCAATAGATGCAAACATCCCAACAATATTAAGATAATTAGTTGTACATTAAAATAATTTAGACTAAGAAAAGTATATTCTTTCTGTATCTCTTTATAAACTTTTTACCATCCTTTGTAAATTATTTCCTCTCTAGCTCTCCTAAATGGGTTTAAAGCTCTATGTAAACTTAAACAGCTTTCTTGTATAATTTGCAAAGATTTTGGGCCTTATTATAAAAAGTTTAACGTAAAATGTCTTTTTTGTCTTTTAACTAATCCGAGCTCAGTTGTCATTTTTCCAGAGCAGTTTGAAAAATTAAATCTGAGCTTTGATTGGTTGCTTTGGCCAAAAAAGATTGTTTTGATAAATGAGGTCTATTGTGTTTAAGTATTTCACTAACATTTACTGTAGCTCCATTTTTTATGCAAAAAATGGGCAGAGAATCACACCAAACACATCCTGATATTGTTCATTACTCTGCGCTGTATTCCCCTACAAAGTAAAAAGTTTGTTTGGGGGAAATTTTGACAGGGAAATTTTGGGTTCTATGGTGCTCAAGCCTTACTTTTTTTTTTGTTTTTTCCCCTTTTTAGTTTTTGATGTTGTTTGTGAACTTATTGTGACCTTCAAGCTTTAAGCAGTACCGACCCTTTGTAGTAAAGTCACTCTCAATGAATGAAAATAATAAAGGACAGGCATGAAACTGCTCTGATGAAGATATTAAAAAGCCTGCAATATATGGACAACACTAAAATGAAGGCTTATACCCTGTGACGGATAATCAACAAAGATTGACACACCAATGAGAGATCTGTTTTAAGCTAGGGATTGTAGTAATCAAACTGTCATCCTTCAGGCAACAAACAAAAGAAGTTTGCCAGCAAGATAAAAGAAAACATCCCCTGGGAACATAACCATACATTATTTTGGCATCTACACATAATACTGATTATTTTTTTAAACCCTGATGCCCCTGCATTTTTCTAACAAGCTAGCTAAGTTAAAAGCAAAAGAAGGCAAAAATGTCTTACTATCGTTTCCATATTGACCTAGGTGATGAAAAAGTGCCAGTTGTCTGCATTTGTAATAAATATTATATTTAATATATTTTTTAATATTTAATTATTATTTTCATTAGTTTCCAACTGACACATAGGTCTGACAAAATAAAAGCGTAGCTTTAGATCCCAAGACCTCTACCTTTTGGCGTGAAAATTTAAAAGTCCTGAAGTAAAAAGTGGGCCTCCTGGTTTTGGTTTTTTTTTCAGTACTTCCAATACCCCCCAATTTTTTGGGTATCAAATTGTTACCCCAAGGTTTTCATTGACGGAATTAAATTTTCTTTTCCAAATACCTTTTATTCATTTTACTTTTAAAAAATTAGTAAAAAAATATACTTTGTGGGTAATAGGCGAAAGGAATGCAAAAATGTTTTATGGGGGGGTTTAAAAGTAATTTTATTAGTAAAAAGGGTTTTTGCAAGCAAAAAAAGGGACATTTAAGGAGTAAAAAGGGACAGTGGGATTTGGATCAAAATAGGGGAAAGTCCCTCAAAAAAAAGGGGTACTTGACCCTCTATTGGGCAGTGGGAATTTGTAGGCCTTGATTCTTATGTCATGTTTTGCAGATAATTTCTTAACAATTGTTATAGAGTGGCAGAGCCCATTATTCTGCTGAAGGTCTGGACCATCAGCCACACCATTGTCATTAGGGGGTAAACCCTATCTCCAACAACGTTTAGGTGTATGTGTCAAAATAACATCCACACTAATGGCAGGATCCAAGGTTTTTCCAGCAGAACATTACCCTGAGCATAAAACTTGCTTTCCTTCTTCACACAGTACATGCTGGTGCCATCTTTCCCCAAATACAACAAGCTGCGTGTGTGTGTGTGTGTGTGTGTGTGTGGTGTGGTGTGTGTGTTGTGGGGGTGTGTGTGTGTGTGTGTTCTGACACCTCTCTATCATAACCAGCATAAACTGTTTCAGGAACTTGTGTAGTAGCTCTTGAGTGGGATTGCATGAGACAGGCTCACTTTTGCTTCCAACTCGCATCAACAAGCCTTAAAAAACCCAGGATCCTAAAACTGGTTGATCAATTGTCCATCTTGGTCCACTTTGGGGGTAAACAAAAAGTGCAAATTTGGGGATACCCACAAAACTGGTAAATTTTGAGACATCTGGGATTGTCTTTTGCCCTCACAATAATTTTGTTCCCGCACATCAAGTTTAAAAAATGATGGGTATGACTGTCGTGTTAGTACAGTACATGTTCGTAACATGGCTAGTGATAAGTTTGGAAAAAGACACAGGTCAATCAAGTCCAACCTGCAATCTTACAGTTTTGATCCGGAGGAAGGCAAATTGTCCCATACAAGAGGATAAAGTCCTTTCTGACTTCAAATATGGCAATTAAAATAAATCCCTGGATCAAATTTTCCCCATTTCCCGAATCTGTCCCATAACCCGTGATATTTATTTTTTAAAAACGGATCTAACTTTTTTTTGTATTTATAAAAAAAAAATTTGTTTAACTACAATGGGCGTCTTTGGGGCAAAAATTTATTTTGTTTGTTGAGGGACCACTATATATGTATGTATATATATATTTCTATCTATCTATCTATCTATCTATCTAATCTATCTATCTATCTATCTATCTATCTATCTATCTATCAAGATGGCCATTGTATGTTAAAATGAATTTCATAGCTCTATGGAAATCTGATAATTGATTTTGAGGCTCCAAAATGTCAGCTCAATATAATAAAAAGTAAAAGTTAAAGAAAATGAACCAGATAACTAATACAGAGTGAGCCCTTACATATAAGTCAGCCAAAGCTGCTGGAAGCTGTTAATCTCTTCCAGAAAAAAAGGAATTTGCCTTCACCTGGTGTCCATAGGTGCCGCTCATCCCGGTACATGTAAAGAGCAGTACAGAACTGCACTCTACTGTAGAGAGGTGCTACTAGACCACCAATCACTGCCTGTACTTCACTAATACATGTAAGAGCAGTACAGAACATGTAGTACTGTACTGTACTGTACTGTACAGAGGTGCTACTAGACTTCAATCACGGCATGCACTTCACTAATGCAGATGTTTTACAAGTAAAATGCATATATCAAGATTTCCAAGTACTACCTTTGCCCCATAATTCCCCTGACTTGAACCCAAATGAGCATCTGTAGGACCACCTGCACCCTCCAGAAACTGTGGGATCTACAACAGTCAGCATGTCTCCAGATACCTGTGACAACCTACCAGGACCTTACTGAGCCACTACTAACACTTCTAGCTACTGTCTGTGTTGCATACAAGTTGATGCTGTTGTTGTATTCTTTCATAGATAGAAATAAACCATTAACCTTCTTCTTTTGAAAGCATTTTCTCTTTGTAGCATTTTTTCAACACATAAGCTTTTACACAGTACTGTATATATGTGTAAATTAATTCTTATTACTACTGTGAAAACCAGCCAGATTACAAATAGTTTAACTTTTCATTGTATGGGTAATGGAATATATAAATATAAGTAAACTGCAAGCTTTGTATGTACTTTGCATTACACATCTATAGAACGAAGTTGAATGTGACATTAGGAAACCATCCAAGCCTGTGTGCATAAATAAACAAAAGTGAACCGAGCTGTCCTTATAGTGTATTAACATTCATCTCACCATGCTTTGCCTATACAAATTTAACAAGATGAAAGTTTGATGCCTATGAAGAATCTAAGGACACAGTCGTTACCTTGGCAACCTTGTCATATACTTCAATGGCCCTGACCCAGCTACAAAGCCCTTCACAGGCTGAGGAGACATTCTTAATGACAGCTGGCTGGAACTCCGGATTGCTGATAAAATCTCTTCTTATCTGGGCAATAACCTTTGATGGAATATTGTCTTTCTCAAATTCCTAGGAAACAAAATAGCAGTAATTAATGTCAAATTCTCAATGTTTTCATAATACATTGATAGAAAAGTCTGAACTAGTACACATGGAATGCAACACAGCACAGTGATACACAAATAATACGTAAACTGTTGCTGTGATGTGCTGGTTTCAAAACATTTTTATAGGACTTATCTACTATTTAGCTCTGGGAGCATTCCAAAAAATCTCAAGCAGTTCCTAATGAAGTTTATTCTAGCTTCTATGGAAATTCATTTTACCCTCTCCTCTGGCTACAGCGTAATTTACAGATTTATAGATGCCATTTTTGAAAATATTCTTCATACTAATGTTGAATGTAGCCCTCATATGCCTATAATACTTTGCTGTTCCCATGATCGACATGGAAGTAATTGGAGACTACATTGGAAATTCACAATCCCCTCTGCATTTATTGTCCCACTGGATGCAGCAGCCACCTCTTACCAAACAAGATGGGGATCAGGAAGACTTCATTCTGGGAACAGGCGGGACTTACATCTACTAGACATTTATTGCATATTCAGCAGATGTAGCACAATAAGTAGAGAAAAAACTGAGGTATAAATCATAATATTGCAGTATTGTTTTAACATGCTCTTGATCAATCAAGTTGTTAATATCCCTACACCACATATTACCATCTGTTATCAGTTACTGATTGTATCAATTTCATTTCATTAAAAACTTTTAAGATGTTTTGTAAACTCATTAATTTATGTTCTACTATAAAGCTTTGCTCAAATCTGCATGGGAGGTTCTGTCAAAAATGACAGAAAAAGTAACACAGCGCTCTGCACTATTTTTTCCATTAAAATTATGGACACAAAAATGGAACCAGATGTACCCCTTTGAAGTCATATGGGTCTTTGTAATGATGTTTGTGTCCATCATGAAATGGATCATTCTCCTTTGTTAAAGGGGTTTTGCCACGATGTAATGTTGACGTGGGATCCTCCAAAATGGGTATTTAATCACTTTTCTAAATATATGTGATTACAAATAGTGAAGCCTGTGAGAACTACAGCATTTCCCAATCCCCCTTAGTTACCTGAAAGCTTCCACTAGACACGACCCAGGAGCTGACAGGCCGCGCATGCGTGAAACACTTCTTATCTGATGACATGGAAAATGAATAAGCTGCAAGGGGCTGAGTAGAAATGTGCAGTGTATGAGGCTGTGTCTGTGTCTGCTGTGTCTGCACTGTTGCAATGTCATTATTTTAGTTACGTTTTGAGACGCTCCCTTATTCCTCACTCCTTGCTCACCCCCTCCCTCTCAGCCCTGCAGCTTTCATGACTCAGCTTGATTTGTTGACATTCTCCCTGTGCTGATAAGGAGGTAAGTAACTTGCGTCCTGGCAAATCCTCTTTAAGGAGGTTTTGAATGGAACCTCTAATGCAGAAATGATTCATGCATTATGGTATAACATACATAAATTAATTTACTCAACATATTAAAACTACTAGGCATAATATTGTGGCTAAGATTTTATGACCCTTTTAATTATTTTAATATGATGTCCTCCAAGACAGAAGCCTAAACCTTTTTGTGGTAAAGTTTTATAATTGTGATTTTTTTTTCTCACACATGTTCATCTATTATCCTAAAATAAGGAATTATTTCCTAATATATGAATATGTAATGAAAGTGACCATATCCCATTCTCTTCAAAGAAAGCTTTGTTATATGCCAAAAAAAAGCCTTTATTTGTTCCTTGCTCACTCTGAATTTGCTATTTTTTTTTTGCAAAAGTGACAACAGAAAATGCAGCCGTATTGAATTATCCCTCTGACTTCAAAAGTAAAAAAATATACTCTTTGTATTAAAAAATGCACAATCCCGGCAAAAAAACCTCTAAAGTGCAAAATTTATAATTGTCACTGACAATTCTGTTAAACAACATCACATTGCTTTGTTTATTTACTTTTTCTTTTTTACAGACAAAAGTTGTTGAAAATGGTGCCTTGATCAGAGATAATATACAAGATCAGGCATCAAATATTTTGGCTCGTTAACTAAACTGTGATATGAGGAAGAAAATGCACTACATAAGCAAACATGTTAAAATATTAAGTAGTCTCTGGAACAGTTTGACATTATTCCGCCTGTCATATTCTCCCAGAGCTTAAAAAATTCAGGTTTGAAGCAAAGTGTTGGAGAGTTAGAGAGCATTGATGTTTAAGTTAAAGAAAGACAAGATGTCACCTAAAAGATAAGAAAAAGATATAGCAAACCCCTATACGCTTTCATCTTAAAAACTCTGCTGGCTGAAAGAGAAGCCATAAAATTTATTCTACAAATCCAGCGCTTGAGAGAAAACACTATCTATCTTCTTACAGTTGGAGAAAAATTTGTTGGTTAAAATGTGAGGAAACAGTAGTAGTCTAGAGAAGGATAAAACAACTGCAGTTTAATGTTACAGTAAAGCCATAATAAAAGGAATCCACCTATACAATTAAACAAATTGCAAAAATAATCTACCTCAAGACTAGTAAAGCTCGCTAAAAGAATCTACCCAAACCAGAACTCTAGATAAATACATATTATTAAATTATTGTTCTTCTACGTGTTATACCTGTATGAAAAAAACTAAAATGAGCATTGTATCTTATGCAGAAATAATGTAAGGTGGTCCTACACAAGCTGATTTTACAGATCAACGTATGAACTGCACAGTGGAGACAAGAGGTAAAATAGACGTCTGCCTATGGCACCATTAAGGGGGGCACAAAATGTGGATAAAAATGAAAACAATAATGTGCCCTAATATGTCATAATAAAGTAATATGTCAAAATAAAGTTTCAAAGAGTATTAGTTGATTGTCTATTTGTTAGCTATTATCCTAGATCTTGAGGATTGAGGATGAGTGTCACGAGCAGCAGAATAATTTATCCTGTCTCTGGTAAATGGGTTGACATTCAGAACATTAGATACGATACTGCATGTGTCTTATGACCAATAGCAATCAATATTACAGGGCATGTTTCAAAAAGTTTTTACTTATATACTTCCATTTTTAGCAGCAAATAAATACTTGGGCATCTATGTTTTATGTTCTGCTCTTAATTTCCCTAATTCGAAATGAGATCTGAAAAAAAAGATGTCTCCTAGATCTCATTGGTATGCATCATCTAAATATATCCCATATATATTTTAATCCTAAATCAAGTAGATCATTTGACTAAATATCAATCTAAAAAGATCTTAAAATGCCTCTAATAAAGTTAGCACTATTAGTAGTACTATTAGTACTACTGGTACTTGGGCCTTTGTTAGAAACCCGATCACTAATTACTTGGGAACTTAACAAAAACATGTGCCTTTAGTGACTATCATCAAAACCTGACATACAAAGTGCTGGGTAAAATAGCGAATATACAAGGTCTGATAATACAGTGGTAGCATCATTAAAATCAATAAATAATGATTACGTTAAGGATACAACAGTGATTTCCACCTTTACTACCATGGAAGAACCCATTAAAATGTTTCAAATATGAAGGACCCTTTCTTTTGCTCCATTTCTCCAAGAAGATCACAGTTAAACAACTAAACCATTCTTACCAGCACTATATTTTAACTAAGATCTGTTACTGATTTATTTTCATGACAATTACCATTGAAGAGGCTTAAACGGAACCTGTCACATTGAAAATGCTATCTGATTGGCTGGTAGCATGTAGCATTTTTGCACTCCACGAAGCATCTGCATATCACAAGATAATTTCAAATCTCCACACACCTATATAGGTGCTCTCCCTAAGGAGAGATCTTCCGTTTCTGAGCTGCTCATTGCCTCCCACTCAGCCAGGCTAGCATCACTCTGCTCTGTACTGACGAGGGGCAAAACCCCGAAACAGCCTGTCTGCAGATGAGTGATGCTGGCTTGGCAATAAATCCCTTCTTGCTTTCCAAAGATCCAGTGGGTCAAAAGCAAATTACGGATTTGTTACATCTAAACGAGGGCGCTAGAGCTTCTCAGCTCCTTTCCCATAATGCCTTGTGATATATATTTATTTAAACATCGACTGATACAGCGCATTCCAACTTTTAGTCATTATTTGTCATACTTCAATAGTCCTTTCTGGAACATAGACAAGTAGAACAATAATCAGGTAAATACCTCGGAGTCGTATTAAGATGCCATGAATATCAGTGGAGTAGCTTGGACAACCAACTGAGCACTGCACAAATGCCAATACATATATGAACACAATTCAGCTTAATCACAGGTCTTGTCTACTTTTGTTTCCATTAACAGAGACTTCTCTAGGAATGGAGCTGTTAACTACAGCTCTGTTCCTAGGGCAGTTACAGTGCTGCAAAACTCTTCTTTCTGCAGCAACATTTTAAGACAGAAGACACATCTATAGTTGGTGAGCGGTCGTTAAGAAGTTAAGTCCAAGAGGTGGTGTTATCAGTGATTGATAGAATTTCTTGCACTAGTGTACATATAGAGATAGCTATCAATCACTGATAACACTGTCCACTGGACTCCACAACCCAGAATAAGCAGGGAATTAAATTAATAAAATACAAGCTCTACTGAAAGTTTCTCCTGAAACTACATATCCATCTGCTTAGCTTCTCCTGCTCTATAACATGCTGCCTACAGATCAGGTTTCCTTTAACTGTTTGCCAGGAGTAAAAGTGACAGCTATCTGCTGTGCACTGAAACCTATGTCATGTTCCAAGGAACCCTAGAGTTACAGGTGTCCTTGGTTGGAAAAAGATGCCCTTAAAATGTGGTTATCAGAAAAAGTTCTAATAAATAAAAGAGTGATGTCAACAGCATAATCTGCTTAAGCATTGTTTCAGATAGTATATTTTACATATGCTTGCTTTTAAAACAATAACACATTGATGGCTGAGGTCCCACATGGCCGTCTTGTAAACTTGATACTCTTCTGGGACTTAATTTATGCATTATTCATTGTTTTAGAACCTACATTTTGCCATCTTTCTGGACACCTATGTCAAATGCACCTGTACATTTGAACCTATGGTACAAATGTTCCATTCTTGTAAGTAAAGTATGTACCTGTCATTCATATGGTTTTCCAAATGCCAAACTGTAAACCGTAAAAAAATCAATGATCAATGGAATGATGTTCTAGAAGTCCAACTGACTAAACTGTGTTCCTTTTATGGTTTTTATGTTCACACGGCTTATTTGAGGGGCGTAATTACGCCCCGCAATTACGCCGTGTGGACGGGGGCGGGAGTGGGGGCGTATACGCCGCTAGTAATTCACATGTCACTTATCTCCCCCCCGCGGCGTATTCGCCGAGCAGGGAGAGGAGACGTAATCCACAGATCTCTATGAGAACTGTGGATTAACGTCATGACTGGGATGTATTCCAGCCGTAATTCGCGCAGTACGACGCAAAATTACGGACTGAAATATGTCCCATTTTAAGCCATGTGAACATAGCCTTAGACCCAAAGAATGTGTTCTAGGTTGTGCACAACATTTTACAAACTGTTTTGTATCATAATTGAAATATTTAATAACTGTATTTTGCTTTATCAAGAAGCTGAAATGATTAAGATAGTGTCAGACAGTTTAAGAAATATGCTTTATGATAAGAAGTATAAAAACAAGTCATGTGTGGATTAATTGCAACTACTTTGATTTCTAAAAGGCTTAAGTTAACATACAGTACAAAGCTGTTAATCAAACCAACTTTTGAAGTATTTTTGTCTTTTATATTTCTAACATTAGACCCCACGGTGCAATGTAAAAAATCATAACCACAAAGACACAACAAAGACAATAAAAAAGCTAAATGAGCAGGACATGAAAGAAACCTAAAAGAAAATATTAAAGAAAGCAGTACAAAGCTACAGATACTTAAAAAGATTTTCTAACTAATAAACTCATGGTAATATAAGCTTCTAAGTAAGGGATGAGCTTAAAGATGGTGACTGAGCGTAGATAAGGTGATGCAGCTAAGCCATGAAATATAAATATATGATTTCTTGAACATTTTTCTTAATTACAGTATTCCCCAGCATTAATATAAGGTTTTATTTCTTAATGAGGTGATTTATGAAAAGAATGTAAAATCTGTCTACATAGGTCAATAACAATATAAACATTCATAACCACAAAAACACTTTATTATGGAATTTTTAAACCATTCCTAATGTGTCCTAATACCGCCCTAATACCGCACATGCAGTGTTACCTACAACTATTCAGATAGACTAGGGCTGATAACATGATTATTGTTTGGTCAGTAGATGACCAATTATTTCATTTAATTTAATACAAGTGACTAAACAGTGCAGCTGGTACTTTCATAGTCTGTAGGTGTCCAAGTCTCTAGGGATGTTAGGCTGAAACTCATTTTAGGACCCATGCTGTGGCTATGTATAGAGTCCTGTCTAATAACCTAAGATGTGGTGGAGACATGACCTGGATTTGCTGTGGCAGAGCTTATCTGACCGCTTAGGCATCCCATTCTGCACTAGTGAAGCTTTTGTCTAACTCCTTTCCTGTCTGCTAAACAGCTTCATCTGCAATACCATATCTATATATATTTAGAATTTACAACCTAAATTTCTGGCTGCTCCAGCACTACAGAGTCGCAATGCCACTAATGAGACCTACATGCAGCTGACTCACAGCACTCAGAGGGCTCCATAGTCCATCCAAATACTATGAAAGCAGTCGTTTTTGCAAAATAACTCAGAGACAGGACAGAATTACTCACCCACTAGAATCTTTGAAGAAGTGACAGTACCTTGAAATATGGCCCAAATACAATTTCAAAGTAATTTGATATTTCACAAGAGTATACTTTCTTTGATGTCATCCTAGTTATTCCAACACAAAGAGTGAAAGAGAGAGTTTGCTTGAGAACTTATGTTTTTGTTTCTTGTAAAGATGCTTCCTCAGGAAGTATCAGCGTCAATACATGAAAAACAGTTTGGGGATTGGAAATGTTACTGTGGTCAGTTTTTCCTTGCATTATGGCATTTTGGCAATATTTGTAGAGTGTTTGTTTTCTGATATTTCTCACATGACACGCCAACGTCTATCAGTTTAGTGAAGCAGAATACACGACTCTTTAATGAATGCAAAACAGGAGAGGTTCAATTCTGATTGTACCGTGAAAATGTAACCTTTTTCTGTAAATGTAACTATGTTATTAGAGGCGCAGTGAGCATCCGTCTTTGGAGCCCCATACTCAGTAGGATATACCACATTGTAGTTTTAGATAAATGTTTGTAAGCCCCTTGGTTCACTTTGGTGGTAAGCCGCTGCACTGTAGAGTTTTGGTCTGCCCTTGTACACCCTTGTAACTGATGTCCATATCTTACTTCAATGGCACATGGTGCTCACCAGTTTTCACATTCCTTATTTACAATGGCGCTCTTTGATGTGAATAGTTCAGAAACTGCTTAGATTCAGAAATACTGACACCCTTGGCTGAAAGCCACTAGTCATCCTTTTTTGCAACTCTGATAAATCATCCCATTCACCAACGATGGCACTGAGGGAGATATGTGCAAACAATCATGCGCCTTATATGCCTACCAAGCCCCAGTTCACGTAACAAGACTGAGTACCAACGTTAAAAGTAGGAAGTGGTCATAATAATGTGACTTGGCTGTGTAATATTGCACTTTATGTATTGTTACCAACTCAAAAGAGAAGATATGTTTGGAGAAGTGCCCATATATGTGTATTGTTCTCTCTAGTTATAGATATGAAACTGTCAATTCTGTAACCCCTAAAATCTACAATGAAAATAGGTGCCTTATATCCTCTTTCTGAAGAACCGATAAGGGAACCTCACATTGTGATCTCTGGCAGTCCTCAAAGCAGAACCAAGACCTCTCAGTCATTTTCAGTATTTACAGTTGAAGAGCCATAAAGGTCTCAGACAGGGAAAACTGTAAGCTCCTGGGTTAGGAACAATATGACACCTTGGCCTTTGGACCAGAAAATGTTGTGCACCCCTGCTGTAGGTCTTGCTGTCCTCTAGGTAACTCAAAGAAAAGTGAAGTGTAGCAGATTGTGTCTATCTCTAGAGTTAAATCTGTGTTTAGACTGGGATAGGTTAGAATTTTATTATGATCAAAAAGTTTAAAGGGATTGTCCTAGGACAACCTTACTTACATATGTTTAATTTGTTAAGTAAACAGGTTACAAACCAGTTAAAAACAAGAGGCCCTTATTCTTTGCTTTTGGTTCAAGACCAGGATAAGGGCTTGTTCACACTGTGTTTTCACTCCGTGTTACAAGCGCTTTTTAGCTCCGTCTCGGGGACCGACAGGACGGACCCAGAGACGGATCTAAACAATTAGCAGTGAGATTATCACTGCGGGCTATGAGGAAGACGCAGCGGCGTTCACATGAGAGATCGCCGCTGTGTGTTTCCATAGCGCAGCTCGGGTCCGTCTTTGAAAGAATTGCACCTCTTCATACTTGGTTAGGCTACTTTTGGTGCCCTCATTTAGATCAATGGACATGGCCACTGCATGCACGTCCTGTTTTCCAGATGAGAATAGGAACTAGGTGGCCCCTTGTTCATAGCAATGATGATTGTTAAGTTGGACGCCCCACTTAACTTATGTTTGTAACTTTTATATCTGATTGATAGCCTATAAAAGTAAAAAAGAGGTTGTTGTATGACAATTATTTAAATGTTTGAAAAGAAAAAAAGGCATTTAGATGGAAACTTGTTACACTGCTCTTATATTTATACATTTTGCAGTGTCTCTCCATGAATGCTGGGTACTGTACATGAATGCATAAATATAGTCCAGGAGTAATACTTTCAGCTAGCCAATTAAGTCCTTAAGAGGGGTTTTCCCATCTGGTTATTTCACACAGCCGGCTCTTCACATTTACCTTCAGACTTCAACTTCCTTTTCAGGCTGTGAGTGGTTCTACAGCAGTGAATGATATTTCAGCTATGCTTTTCCGAGCTGAACCTGTTAGATTGATATTGGTGGCGGAATGGTTTGAACAGCACAAGGCTACACAGCTTTAAAGCTTTAAAGATGTCATGATCTCAACAAAGGCAGCTAAAGCAGAAAGAGGTGGTTGGTAACCTAGGAACTCTCTGTAAATAAGCTGGAGATAAGAAGTGCACTAACTCTGAAACGATGCAAAATAAGAGCAGCAATGTATTTGGTAATAGTCCTTATTTACGTTTTCCTAAAGGTAATCTATACGAGTCCTTGTTTTTTGTGTATTGAGCTGTATTTAAATTGGATCAGCTTAAAGTACATACAATGTATTTTTTACGTTTTTGGGTAGTAGAAAATAACATCAATTCCACCATTGCTTTTTGGGATTTGTTTTTTAATGATTCACTTTCACTGTAAATAATAAATTACATGACAACTTTATTCTGTTGGCTGCTATGATAATGGCGGAACCAAATTTATAAAAAATAATTACATGTCTTCTAATTTTGCACAATAAAAACATTTTTTTAGGAAATAATTTTTGTGCTATATATACACTTTTGTATCCATGGAGATGTATAATGCCTTGTTTCTTGTTGGATTATTTTTACTTTTCATACATGCCATTTTTTGCTTGTTGGGGTCCATTGTTAGACCACCTGCTGTGATAGCTCATGTGCAAACATAGTACAGGATGGTTAGGCAAAAGCGTAATCAGGGTAACAGGCTCATGCCAGGAAGAGTTCAATCATAGTTGGGACAGGAATAGCTGAGAGTCAGAACAGGGAATCACACACGTGAACGTGCTCTAACAATATCAACAACACACAACCAATCTGGCACTAAGGAGTGGGGGAGGAGCACCTGTAAATACAAAGGTATCAGAGCATTGGTTGGATGGTGTGTGATGACTCTGTCAATCAGATTGAGGGTGTCCACATGCTATGTAGAGAGCACTCAGAGGCAGAAAGCAAGCAGGAAGAATGAACAGGGATCTGAACAAATGAGAGGAGACCAGGATGCCGGCTACGGTAAGGAAGTACACAGACCCACCCACGGCTGCAAGCATCAGTCGTGGTACGAGATGCAACATTCCCATCCACTTTCTAACCCTTAGATGCTGTGGTCAGCATTAACCTTAGTTGTTAAACAGCTAAAATCTGAGTTTTTTCTGATCCCAGTCATTGGAGTCTTGGTTCTGCTGACACCTGCATGTTATGGTGCTGGCACAACATCTTTGTCCATGCTATTGCTGTGCTTTAATAGTTCAGCAACTTGTAGGAAGTATTATGTGTTATTACCCAGTAAGTGTAGAATGGGTTAATGAAGGAATACCTGTTCATATACATACATACACATATATACAGTTGAAACCAGAAGTTTACATACAATATATAAAAAGACACTTATGAATTTTTTTCTCACTATCTGACATGAAATCATAATAAATATTACCCGTTTTAGGTCAATTAGGATTATCTAAATTATTTATATTTGCCAAATGCCAGATTAATGAGAGAGAGAATTTTTAAAGCATTTTTATTACTTTCTGTAAAGTCAAATGTTTACATACATTTGGATTACTATGCCTTTAAACAGTTTGGGACAGCCCATATGATGATGTCAGGTCTTTGGAAGCTTCTTATAGTTTTTTGGCAGCACCTCTGTGGGTGTTTTTGAAATTCACACCAGAAACACACTGCTTCTGCGTGTAACATCATGGGAAAGTCTAAAGAAATCAAGCAGAGAATTGTGGACTTGCACAAATTTGGATCATCCTTGGGTGCAATTTCCAGATACCTGAGGGTGCCTTGTTCATCTGTATAAACAATTATATGCAAGTACAAACAAGATCGGTGTCACGGTCGGAGATAGTGGATCCTCTGGACCACCGCAAGCGATGGCGTAAGCCACGCCAGGGAGCGGAATCTAAGTAGGTCCCGGTTTAAACCAGAGCAAAGCGGGATGGACTTGCTGCGGCTGGAGTCTATCAGGAGTCTACCCCTGACGTGACTTGCGTGCGGGGGCAGCCGAGATGTAGCGTAGTACAAAATCGTCAGGCAGGCTCGTAGTCGGGGACATGCAGAAGGTCAGGACAGGCGGCTATGGTTCGTAGCCGTGGACAGGCAGAAGGTCAGGGCAGGCGGCAAGATTCGTGGTCGAGGAACGGAAGCAAATGGTACGGTACACGGTAATCAGAACAAGGGATAGGAATGCTTTCTCTATAGGCTATAGGCACTAAAGATCCGGCGCAAGACTCAGGAAGGGGCAGGCTTAAATAAGGGCAGCGACCGGCAATACCCAATTACCGGTGCACTTGTCCTTTAAATTTCACAGAGCCGGTGCGCGCGCACCCTAGGGAACGGGTACGCGCGCGCCGGGAGACTGGAGCTGCAGCAGAAGCGCGGCCGGGTAAGTGGGCAGGGACCCGGCCGACAAGGTGAGCGTGCCCACTGCCCAACATACGGGCGGCAGTACCGCTCGCGCAGGGACCACGGGTTTGCCTGCGACCTGGGACGTGGGTCGCAGGCCCACCCGTGACAATGGGAATGTCCAGCCATCATACCACTCAGGAAGGAGATGGGTTCTGTGTCTGAGAGATGAACGTGCTTTGGTCTGACATGTGCATATCAACCCAAGAAGAAAAGCAGAAGAAGATGCTGGCAGAAGCTGGTAATATTGTGTCATTTATCATAGTGAAATGAGTACTGTATCAACATGGGCTGAAAGGCCACTCTGCTAGGAAGAAGCCAATACTTCAAAAGAAACATATAAAAGCCAGATTAATGGTTTCAAATGCACAAAGGAACAAAAACCTACATTTCTGGAGACATGTCCTGTGGTCTGACGAAACTAAAATTTAACTGTTTGGCCATAATGACCATCGTAACATTAAGAGGAAAATGAGAGATGCTTGGAAACATAAGAACACCAACCCAACTGTGAAACATGGGGGTGGCAGCATCATGTTGTGGGGTTGTTTTGCTGCAGGAGGGACTCGTGCACTTCACAGAATAGATGGCATCAAGAAGATTATATGGCAACACTGAAGCAACATCTCAAGACATCAGCCAGGAAGTTAAAGCTTGGGCAGAAATGGGTCTTTCAATTGGACAATGACCTGAAGCATACTGCCAAACTGGTTACAAAGTGGCTTAAGGATAACCAAGTCAATGTTTTGGAGTGGCCATCACAAAGCCTTGACCTCAATCCTATTGAAAATGTATTGGCAAAGCTGAAAAGGCAGGTGCATGCAAGGCGACCTATAAACATGGCTCAGTTACAACAGTTCTGTCATAAGGTATGGGCCAAAATCCCCACCAACTGTTGTGAGAAGCTTGTGGAAGGATATCCAAAACATTTGACCCAAGTCATTCAGTTTAAACAGTACCTATCACCTCCTAGGAAACCTCATGAAGTAACAGGAGACTAAAATGCAAACACTTCCTTAAATATGCTTCATTAGGAAAATCAAAGTATTTCAACTGTAATTCTGTTTTAAAAAAAGCGCTGGCCCTTTAAAACAGCTCTGAAGTCGGCCAAGTCGGCACCTGACGGCTTGATGGATGATAATGTTGAAAATTGAATCAAATCTCCTTCCTCTGTGCCGGGCGAGCCCACTGTGCAGGAGGGTAAGTCTATATCATGTGCACACTGATTTTCTCTGGGCTGCTATGTCTGTGTCTATGTGTCTATGTGCTATGTCTGTGTGTAATACAAGCAGCAGTGCAATTTAAATACCTGTACACCCTGTCACACTATGTCCTCAGTGTGCTGTGCCTGTATGTAGTGAGAGGCTCAGATCACCCTGTACAAGCAGCTAAATCCTCAGCTCATCCTGCACAGTTGGTATCTCTCAACAGAAAGAATCCTTGCTACATACAGAGCTCTGCTAAGAAAGTGAAACTAAAATCTGTTCCTCTGTAATACTGATATGAGCCCTCTGCATTGCTAATGACATTTATTGAAAAAAAAGTCTTATACTTTCATCTACTACTATATTTTGTGTGTTTGTGTGGAGGTGATAGGTACTCTTTAAGGGCAATGCTATCAAATAGTAATGAAATGTATGTAAACTTTTGGCTTTGCAGAAAGTAATAAAAATGGCTTAAATGTTCTCTCTCTCTCATTATTCTAGCATTCGGCAAATATAAAAAATTTTGGTAATCATGATTGACCTAAAACAGGTAAGGATTATTCTGTTTTCATGTCAGATAGTGAGAAAAACATGCATATGTGTCTTTTTATATAGTGTAGGTAAACTTCTGGTTTCAACTCACACACCTCTCATATATCCTTGCTGTTTACCCCTGTCTTCATAGAAGAATAGTATAACCCATGGATCACTCCAGTGTAAAGCATCATTGGGCTAAATAGAACTACTGTATATTTGTGACCTCCTCCATGTTGTATGATCACTTACATTTGTATAGCAACAGGGTTAATGATATACAGTGTGTACTGAGTCAGCACACAGGACACTTTCAGGGATATCTTATCATATAGTAATGGCCGGGCCACATGGCAGTTATTATAAGATAAGACAGTCTCTGGGGGACAGTGACACAGGTCAGGATGGCTGACTGACCACATGCAGAAGTTACATGATAGTCATGTAATGTCACTGTCCCCCACCCATGTGGCCATGTCACTGTTCCTCACTCATCTGGCCATGTCACTGTCACATGGCCAAACGAGTGGGGGACAAGACAATGACATGGTCATATAGGTGGAGGAAAGTGACATCAAGTCACTGTCCCCCCAACTCGGGCCATAGTGTACCTGGTGCTATGGCTGGCCTGGTGGACGTCTCTTCTCCCTCTAAAATGGTGCCTATGGAGACGGGAACGTTTTTTAAAATTTTATTTACTAGAGAGGCCGTTGTGCGCCCATGGCTGCGCACTGCCGCACTAAAACTACTTTTTCCCACGGACCGCGGGGGATGGGGAACACCTGCCGGCTCCGGGATGCCTGTCCTGACGTTTATCCCAAACCCCTGCCTTTACTTTCACAGCGCAGCATGGGGCGGCGCCCCTTTACTTCACTGCGGCGCCGCCCTGCCTGCGCTGTAAATAGCAAAGTGAGGACAAAATGCAACAAGCAGGGGCCGCCACCGTCGCACCGGGCCCCTGCTCTAACCAATTGCCATGCCTGCGCTTTACTGTTCACAGCGCAGGCAGGGCGGCGCCGCAGTGAAGAATGCGTACAATAGGGCCGCTCCACCCCCTCTCCCTGACCTCCGCACCCCCACCGCCCTTCCTGTAAACCTGGGACAATAACTAACCAGGCAGGGGCAAAAAGTGTATAATGTCCGTGTGTGGGCCGGCGGTGAGTGAATTCATTGGGCAGGGCAGGCAGCCGCCCGGGCCCACTGGGGCCCACTGAGCTCGTGGGACCCCGGGAAACCGCCTACCTTGCCCAATGGAAGAGAAGGCCCTGAGCGGAGCTGCCATCAGCTTCTTCCCAGGCAGATTACCCCTTGAAAAACTGCAAAATTTTATTAGGCCAAAGTAAAAATCTGTCGGGGGGCATCCTGATGCAGGGAGTGTAATAAGCACGTTATTATCGCCTGAGCGGGCTTCACTCAAGGGCCCCTGCTTCATTGGGGGAATGGGCAAAAGTAAATTTTCTTTTTTTATTTTATTTCTGGAACAGGGGCACTATTAAAGATGGAGGTCCTACCTATGCCTTACCCAACTAGGGCTTTACCTATCTACTTGAGATCTTGCCTACTTAGCTACCTACTTTCCCTAACTGCCTACCAATCTTGGTCCTTTCCTATCGTCCTACCTGGGACCTTGCCTACCTGTCTACCCGAGGCATTGCCTTGTTGGCGAGTGTTTTTTAAAGTGGTCTTCTTTCTGGGTGTTTTTTTTTTTTTTTTGCTATTTTATTGTGAAGTTAGTAATACAGATGTCTAAAAGATACCCCGCCATTACCTTCACTCCATTACCTCGAAAAATTACCCTGTGTAACAAGTTGTATCTGATGACGCCCCGGTGTGCGGCGAGACACGCGTTATTTTCTCAATCTTTTATTATAATAAATACTTTATTTTAATATATCCTCGTTCCGAGAGGAAGCATTTGTTCTAGAAAAAGGGGACCGATCCATCTTTTATACCTTGTATTTTTTACATTGTTTTGTACCCTGCCTGCGAGTCCGGGGGAAGGATCACGGGGCGTTCGGGGCTCGGAGAGACCAAACCATGCATCTATGACTTGTGCCTCTAATTATATGCCAAGAGCTGCTAGGGAACAAAAAAAACCAATTATTTTCCCCTTAAAAATTTTCTCCAATTTGGACATACTTCACCATAGAGCCCTCCCCCCCCCCCTCTTTTTTCTTTTTTATTTCTCACTACATATATATTAAATATATAAATAATTATATATTATGATTTTTTTGAAAGTGTAAATGTTTTACTCCCTATTCTGTGGGCAAATTATTAAAACATGAGAGCTATAAAATATTCTTTTAATTTCAATTTTACATATTGTTGTGTCCATAGTATATTCAATAATATCAAAAAATAAATAATCACATTATTTGCCCAACATGTGCAGATTTCCAGCACAGGTTATTTTTTCCATTCATTTACTCCGGTCATTTAAGCTGTTTTACATTGTTCACAGAGGGGTTTTTGCATAGAGACATGCTCATATTTTATATATAAACAGAATATAAGAACGGGATGTTATTAGGTTAGCAGAATAATCTCAGCTCTTATTTTCATGCAATTGACTAATGCCGCTACAGCTGATACCACATAACATATTTACTGACCTAAAGAAAAAAAAGTGATGCTATTTTAGAATTACACACGTGGACAAAATTGTGGACCCTTCTGTTAAAGAAAGGATGGTCCACAATGGTCACTGAAATTATTTAAACGGGTTTAAAAATGAATAAAAAAATTAAAATTTAATAAAAATCAACTAATAATAATAATCAATTTTTGTGTTTGAATGTGGTTCAACTAATGTTAAATTAAGGTGTGCTCTTTAAAACCATCCCAGGGTTTTTCAAACTTGTAATCAGTCAGCCTGCTAATTAACCCCTTACCACTGCAGCCAGTTTTGGCCTTTCCTGACAGAGGCCCAAATTTTTGAAATCTGAAAATTGTCACTTTATTGAGAAATAAGCTTTTGATACTTATCCAAATGTGAATTCTGAGACTGTTTTCTCATGACACATTTTTACGCAAGTTATTTAAGAAAGTTTGGTCCATACACTCCTTATTTATTTGTGAAAAAGACAAAATAGATTTGAAAAATTAGCCATTTTCAAAGTTAAAAAATGCCCTATTGTGGGACAGTAGTTTATCTCTGTCTTGTGTGTAAAAACAAAATAGGTTTATAACTAGCATCTACCATATCTCTACTGTGGGTTGGCATCATATGTTAATTTTTTTTTTTTTACATATAAGGGGGCTTAAAAGTTTAGTAGTAATTTTTCACATTTTCAAAAAAATTTGCAACATAGATTCTTTAGCGATCAGTCCCCTTTTTTGACATAGTTTTGAGGTACCTGTATGTTAGATACACCCATAAATGACTCAATCCATCAAAAAAACAAGTTTAGGAAGTTTCTTAACCCCAATAGGTATTTCACAAAATTTAAAAGTGAAGGTGAAATTTCAAATTTTATTTATTTTGCAGTTTTTCAAATTTTATCTATTATTCATTTGGGAACACAGTAAAAGGAACTCAACATTGATTCCCCAGATTCTGCCATTTTAGAGATAATCCCATATGGGCCCCTAGTGCACTAATTTTGGCTCAGCCACAAGCTCAAGAATAGGAGGAGCACCTACCGAACTTTGGGGTCTCATTTTCAAATGTGATTTTATTTAGGTGCCATTTCAGGTTTGCGGACACCCTAAGGTGCAAAATGTAATAAACATCCCTAAATAGACCCCATATTTGGGAAAATACACCCCTTAAGGAATATATTCAGGGGTTTTGTGAGTATATCGATCCCACAGGTGTTTCACAAATTTTTTAGCGTTAGGGTGGCGTGAAAATGAAAAAAAATTCCAAAAATCAGCAATTTTAGCTGAAAATGTTTTAATTTTTACAAAGAATCCTGGAAAAAAGGACCCAAAATTTTGTAACCAATTTCTTCCAAGTTGGCAATACCCTATATGTGGGTTATAAACTGCTGTTTGGGTGCATGACAGGACGTATAAGGAAAGGACGCTATTGGCATTTGAAATGCAGATTATACTGGGTTCCATGTCGTACTTGCAAAAACCCCCAAAGTACAGAACAGGTGAAACCTTCCAGAAGTCACCCAATTTTGGATTTAACATCCCTCATAGATCTCATCTTAGGGTTTTATTGTGCATTGTGCACACAGGGTCCATAGTTTTTTTTAGCATTGGGCCATGAAAATGGGGGGAAAAAAAAGCAGTTTTTGCCCTTGTTTCTTGGGCTTCATTTCTACAGCATTTACCATGCAGTATAAATGACATGATAACTTTACTATTCGGGTCGGTAACAATGATTACAATTACAAAAGATAATAAAATTTTTAAAATAGTTTTTTTTATGTTTTACTACTTTTACACAATCGAAATGCATTTATAAAAAATTGAGTTTTTATATCACCATATTCTGATAGCCATGTATACAAACTTATTATGGGCTTGTTTTTTGCAGGATAAGTTTATATTTTTTATTGGGATCATATGGGGGCATATGACGCTTTGATCAGTTTTTATTAAGGTTTTTGTGAGGTGTTTTGAACAAAATACATCAATCCTGGCAGTGTTTTTTTTTTTTTTTTTTGCGCGGTAAAGGATTTTAAATG
>JAODAL010049184.1:0-28373 GCA_025379985.1 Phyllomedusa bahiana
AGGATATCACATGGTAAATGTTGCCCCAAAAAAGGGCCCAAACAAAACTTGTGGTTTAAAACTAGAAAAGGGGGGGGGGTAAAATGTGCTGTCGATGTTGTTGCTGGGGACCGTTAAGGATTCTACATTGTGGTCAAAATAGATGAAATGTTTCTCACTTTATTGGTAGACAATACAATCAGAGATTGTTCTTTCTGTATGATTACAAAAGAATCAGAGATTGAAAACTGCTAAGTCCAGAATGCCATATAATGAAAAAATGTAGGGATTCCCCCAAGTGGTATTAGCACTATGATATGTGTTACTGTTGGTCAACTCCATGTAGCCCTATTACTCAGCCTGTGTTATCAGTGGATATTAACAGGTGTGGTTAAAGAGTTTGACAATGATCTTAAGTCTATACATATGGTCAGAGTAAATTGATACAAATGGTCACAATATCAAAATAAGACAGCTACAAATACTGTGTATGACAGCACCCAAGACACTTAAAGGGTTTTTTAAGGTAATTGCTTTATATTTTAGATTTCTAGATTTTCCATTTGTTTTATTTTGATTTTTTTACAAGTTGAGCCGGGTAAAATACCTCTTTTTTTTTAAATAGACTTTGGGGAGTAATATTAAAAAATACTTTTGAAAACAAGGTGATAAATGGATTATTTTATAAAAAAAACACCAATTGACTTAAAACTGTCTCCTTAACCTTGTTACATGTGAACACTACCCTATACTCCTGATCATTTTAATACAATTAACTGGTGAAATGCCCCCAAAACATCCTCATCACTTTCATCACTGAATAGCACTAAGGACCTCGTCCAGTGTAGTGCCTGCCATACGATGTGAATTTTTTTGTGTGTGTTGCGGTCAGGTCATCTAGCTCGCAAACCATGCTAATGTAAATGGTTATGAATGGTCTGACATGACACTTGGTTACCTCTCACGTCCTTAAACGTGCCTGGAGTTGTGTGGCATTCACCATCCAGTTCCACAGGTCATTGTTTATAGTGAAGCAATCATCAGCATATGATGTAGCCATGGAAAGCACTTTGTCATGGCACGCCGTTTCTGCCGTGGTGCAGAAGGCGCTGCAGGGGTTAATCCTTCCGGCAGGCGACAACAACCAGGGAGAGGCCGGCTAATGAACATAGGAGTGACTTGATCGGATGATATTCAGGTCAGGAGTGTCGTGGGCCATTGTTGTCGCACTGGCCAATAGGAGGCCTGGAGGTCGGCACCAATCGGCTGTGTGGTGGGGTCCGGGCGCCTCATGAAACCTGCTCACTCTTGTTCTGTAGTTTGCCTGAGAAAGGTTATCCCTAGCGTTTCTCCAGTTTCTTAGTTACTTGTATAAGCTCTTCACTCTTACCTCGGTTTGTCCTCGGACTTCGTTCTGTTGCTGATATTGTTACCGTGTTACCTTGTGTTGAACCCTCAGCTTGCTTCATGTTATTATTCTGGTTCTCGATTTTTGGCGTTCCTTTGGCGTACGTGCACCGTTTATTGACCTGGACTGGTCTGACTCTGCTTTCCTATGAAGGACTTTGCACATTGCAGCGTAGGGTTTGTCTCCCAGTTGGGGTCTGCCACTTAGGGCTCATGCCAAGTAGGAGGGACAGTGGGCACGGGTGGTAGTCAGGGCCCACTGCACCTCCTCAGACGTGGCACACTTCTTTGCCTTTCTGTGACTCTTTCGTGTCTCTGTGTATCTCTGTTGCAATCTGCTGGTGAGACTCTGTGACACGTTAAGCTAAGTGCACACTTCTGTCTGAGAGTATTGGCTCGATCCTAGGCATTGGGCATGTTACTGTTGTATCAATTGTAGTATTGTCTGGTCTACATGATATGTCAAATGTGTTGAACAGCATAATGCGGAGGACTGTTTAAATCCCAGTTCAAATTTATCCCCTAATTTCATTAAGTGATCCAGGGATCAAACATTTGTTGTTAATTTTGCCATTACACTCATTGTTAGTGTGCAAAAAGTGCAAAAAGTTGTCATCTCCCTCCACATACTCGTTTGTAACCAGAAAACCTGCATTCTGTTTTTACATACAGACTGAACTGATTAAAACAATGTGGCGAAATGCACTCTGCTCCCCCTTGTTAATCGGCAGGTAGGTAGCAGACTGTATAAGGCTGTGTTATATGGTGGTTGAGATTGAATCTAGAGCTAGAGACTCAGTAATTGCCAAGATCCGTCACATAGAGCTGCCACTGGGAGATGAGCATAGAGGAGTTCAGACAGCGTTTATTACACAAACACAGACAGCACAGAAAGCTGTTTCACTTTCATTTTATATAGCTCAGATGGGAGTAAGCACAGAGTGCAGGCAGCCAATCACAGCACAGGGGGTGTATCTCGACCAGGGAGAGTGTTCCAACAGGGCTGAATTAATAATCAGGCAGCCAATCACAGGAAAGGGGGGTGGCCCGACCTCAAGCTGCTGATTTAGACACACACAGATTAGCTCATATCTGTTATACTAAATGATTTAGGTAATGCAAACCAATTGCAAAAGTGCTTATTTTTACTGTCCCACATCAATAAAGATTTTTGGGGGGGGGGTACTTTGTAGCAAGAAAACCCCTTTTAGAGATGATCTTATTTAGTGCATTAAAAAAAATCAAGAAATGTTATGTTCATCCTGACATTTCAACCAAATGCCATATATCCCGAACTTTTTTGTGAGTAGTGATTGAAAAACACATATATATTAGAAAAAAAAAAATCAATGTTTGATAGGTATGTGTCACACATCTTAAGAACAAACCACAGAGGTGGCCATACATGTATAGCACTCTTATTCTGTCAAATGGGTGTTCAAGTGTTCTCGATAGCAATATGCTATTATGAACCTGGAACTCCAATAGAACACGTTTGAAGCTCCTGAAAGCTAAGGGAAAGTCTTCACAAGTGAGATTAAGCTGTGGAATAATATTCACCCTCATAGTCACATCCATAAGTTTAAGAGAAGGGAGCCATCCATGATAATAAATGCTCACTTTCACAGTTGGTTATTAGGATTTTTTTTATTATTTTCAAGGAAAGGGTCAAAAATGTTATTGCAATTTTTGGGGACATATTCACAGATCAATGGCTGGACTATACTGAACCCTGCAACAGGTGCAGCTAATTGTCTGAGTGCAGCACACAATATCCATTTGCTGGGGAACAATTAGTGATAAAAATAATCTGCATATTAGTTTAATAAATGTTCTCACCAGCCTTGCAGAAGAGCCACCTGTATAAAGCAGGGGGAGATTGCACAAATGCAAATATACCAATAAAACCACTCACATAACCTCAGTGCATGAGGGGGGTGGTTGCTGGTAGTACAGTTGCATATAAATAAGGCGATACAGAAGGGTGCCATAAATACAGATACGTGTGGTGCACCATGCCTGGCTTCAAACTTTTATTGGCAACCCATTACTATTGATTTTATGAGGCTGCCAGCACTTTAGGATGTTCCAACACATAAAACACCAGACACCATCCGTCTTACCAAGTAATTTTTTGGTTGGGGCAGATAAAAAATATGACATTACTGGTAAAAAATGATAATATGAGGTATTAGATGGTACAGGGACCCCAATACGCAAGTCGCAACCGGCGTCAATCGGTCACTCATGTTTGAAGAGTCCCTACACTAATAATTTACAGATAAAAACACATACAAAAAATGGGACCTTCTTACTCAAAAAAACACTCCAATTTTGGGGGCAATTAATCACAGCTCAATGCGGGTCTAGACGGAACCCCAGCAGCAGGCAGCTATCGGACTCATATGCTATATGGGAAAAATTTAACAGGTCACTAATTGATGAGGAAGAAGCTCACATTTCCCACTGCTAGGGGAACAATTTAGATGATAAAAAACTGCACATTAGTTTAATACCTGTTTCACAACCAGCATGGACGAAAAGGCCACAGTATTAATGGATATGGGGAGATAGCACATAAAATGCAATATACTAAATATAGAGAATGTGGGGGGTGGTTGCTGGTTATACAGTTGCTATTTTTAATAAGGCGTTACTGCAAGGGTGCCATTAATACTAGATACGTGTTGGTGCAACCATGCTCAAAGGATTAATAAAATATAAAAGATTAATAAAATATAAAAGGTTAATTGTAAGAAAACAACGCGTTTCATTTCTTTTATATTTTTTTAATCTTTTATATTTTATTAATCCATTTATCGGTATACATTACCCGGGTTTTTGAACTAAAAACCTTCCGTTCACTGGTTCACTGCGTCCACGTGTACCAGGTTCAGTTTACTCTGAACTACGAATCATAAACATAAATGAAGACTAGTTTGAATAATGTACATGAATGCGACTACATACGTGATAATGTTCTATATATGAATTACTTAAATGTAACCTTCCATGTGTGTTTGTACATTTTTTTTCTAATGGATATATCCATAAATGGGCTGTTTTTATGTGTTTGAGGTATTTTATTTTCTACACATTTCACTCAATTTTGATCTGTCAGTTTTTCTTGTCTGCATCCTATGGTGTCAAGTCAACAAACACTTTGCTTACCAGTCTAATGGCTTCTGTAAATGTCATTATCTTCAAAGGAAAGGCGTCACCTTTTGGTTCCTTAAAATCTCACTAAATAATGAATATGTTCTCCTTGGTGAGATAGATATTTCGATCAGGGTGTTTACTTGTATTCAGGCACATTCTTTTCATTTCCTGATATTATTGTGGCTATTTACAGATTTAATTTTAAATCTGAAGTGCAGATATTATGAATGCATTGAATATTTCTTCTATTCTCACAGTATATAAATTCAATATAATTCTCCATTAGGCCCTCGTTCACAACGGGCTTATTTTGACGAGGGATTGGCGCCTCGTTACTGCGAGCCAGGATTTGCGCTGCGTAAGGCGACAATTCACGGGCAGCATTTACGGTTAATCCACTGCTATCATAGAGAATCAGTGGGAATCCGTCGCTCCTCCTCGCTCGGCGAATTCGCCACGGGGGAGGAAAGTGACATGCACATTATTACGGCGCGTTACGCCCCCGTCCCGCCCCTATATTCACGGGGATTTGTGATCTCAATACGGCTCACAAATCCGTCGGGAATAAGCCGTGTGAAAACGGCCTTACATGAAATAATAGATATTAATGGGATCCCAGATTTAAACTAAAGTTCTGTTCAATACTTTATCACAATGTTAGATATTTGTTATAATTCATTATCAGCTTTGGAAGACAGACATGTTTAAAAGGTTGGTCTCATGTTTCAAGCCACCTTCCAACAGCAAGCCCCAAGTTATTAAGAGAACTCCAGAGGGTTTATGTGGAGAACATGTATATACTTCTGCCTTGTGAACTCAACATGATTGATGGCCATATACCTGCACTCCAACTAAGATTGTAGAAACTTCTAGGCTGAATTCGGTCCATCGAAGTTTATAGAGAGAGGATGGAAAGGAGGAGTGAACTGCTGTAAAGAGATAGAGGTATAGAGAGACAAAGAGACAAGGCAGAAGCTAGTATAAAGGGTGACATATATGAATGTTTTTAACTTGGCGCCAACACAACAGTTCTAAATAGATATAAAGAAGTATATAATTCGACAGTATGAATGAAAGTGTAATGTGCCAAACTTTGTATGGTGCATTGAGTGTAATGCGCCATTAAAATGTGTTGTGCCATCATTTTTGCCGCAATATATTCCAAAAAAATACCACATGCAAATTCATAGATGTCACCCTAAGTGTTATAGTCCCACCTTGGTACTAGATTCACCTCTACACTGCTCATTACTGCTGTATTATGCCCTTCATGATGTTTCTGAGGGAGTGCTACAAAAAATTAAAGGAGCACAATCTACTCTTCCCTATATGTGTTGTGTATGGGAGATACTGTATTATAACAGATAGTCTCTTCCACTGTGGAGCTGAACACAGTGAAAACTGGCAATTGGCTGTAGACAGGAAATCTGGTAATTATACCCAGACTTGCAAAGCCTATATTTGTAAGAGTACTTAATATTGGAACTCTCTACCGCACACTCAATATGTTCAAATGGAGCTTGGATGCCTTTCTCCGTATCAACACTGTAGGGTAAAAGGCTAGACTAGGTGGACATACGTCTTACAAACTCAGTGTCGGACTATGGGGTCTGGGGCCCACGGGGAATTGATCTTGGGGTTCCCACCCTACTGTACACGAAAATATTACTGGCCTTTCGGGACTTAAATGCGCCATTTTACACTACATATATACATTGTGCAAAAAAGAACTGTATTTGTGTAGTACACAAACCAAAGAAGTACAGATCTGTCTATCTCGCATATCTATCTCACACATATGTCAGTCTTGCATATTCATTCGAACAGGGCTAAGTAGCCCATCCATACCCCTCACTCCCCCAATACCGGCCTCATTACCAATTCCCCCTCCACGTTTCTCTAGGGTCAGCACTCCACCTCTCCTTCTATAATTAAACACCAGCAAGAAAGTATAGTGGAAACCTCCATCACAGGGTCAGTCGTTCCCTCACTTTTAAAACAGGACAGTGTACGTGCTAATTTTCACCGACGCAGATCTATATAACCTACAATTACCGCAATATGGAGTCCACAATAGAGGTCAGACACCAGCCTCAGGTATAACTTACAACACTCCATATAGAGACCACTTAGATGTTACACACCAGCTCAGGTATACCTACAATCACCGCCATATAGAGATCACATGTGGCAGACAACAGACTCGAGTCACACAAATTACAGTGAATTAAATCACTGATCCAGAATAGAAGTAAAGTAACTCTGACATCCTGGATAACGGAGACGTCTTGGATGATGAGTTCGATTCTCTTCTTTCATGAGGTCGTTCTGATCCTTTTCTTCTGCATCCATTCCACTCCACCATGATCGACTTGTCCCAGCCTCAACTCATGCCTTGCTGTTAATTACCACACAAACTTCTTAGATTTCCTCCCTTACAGGTAGGTAGACAAGACCCTAGGTAGGTAGGCAAATGGTTGCATGGCCCAGGTAACTAGAAATGGCCCTATTTAGGTAGGTAGACACCTGGATGGATAAGTTAGGTAGGCTGGCCCAAGGTTCGTTGGTGGGTAACTTAGCCCGGGTGGCTAGGTAAATAGACCTCCAGGTAGATAAGCTGGTCAGTTAGGCAAGTTGATAAGCTACAGTTAGGTTGGTGAACCCCAGTTAGGTAGGATGTAGGTAGGTGTTGGTGAGTCCCAGTTAGCTAGGCTGTAGATAGGTGGTTGCCCCCAGTTAGGTAAGCTGTAGGTAGTTAGGGCCCCTTTTATATAGGCTGCAAGCAGTTAGGGACCCCCTTTAGGTAGTATACAGGCCGTTAGGGCTTCCCTTAGGTAGTATACAGGTAGTTAGGGCCTCCCTTAGGTAGTATGCATTCAGTTAGGGCTTCCCTTTAGGAAGTATACAGACAGTTAGGGTATACAGGCAGTTAGAGCCCTTCTTTAGGTAGCAAGCAGGCAGTTAGGGACCCCCTTTAGGTAGCATGCAGGCAGTTAGGGCCCCCCCTTTAGGTAGCATGCAGGCAGTTAGGGCCCTCTTTTAGGTAGAATGCAGGCAGTGAGGGCCGCCTTTAGGTAGCATGCAGGCAGTTAAAGTCTCCTTTAGGTAGTATACAGGCAGTTAGGGGCCCTCTTTATGTAGTATACAGGTAGTTAGTCGCCTCATTTAGCTACTGTGCAAGTAGTGAGTACCCCTTTAGCTAGTTTGCAGGTAGTTAGGGCCCCCTTTAGCTAGTTTGCAGGTAGTTAGGGTCCCCTTTAGCTAGTTTGCAGGTAGTTAGGGCCCCCTTTAGCTAGTTTGTTGGTAGTTAGGGCCCCTTTTGCTAGTTTGTTGGTAGTTAGGGCCCTCTTTAGCTAGTTTGTTGGTAGTTAGGGCCCTCTTTAGCTAGTTTGCTGGTAGTCAGGGCCCCCTTTATGATTAGGTAGTCAGGGCCCCCTTTGTGTTTATGTAGTCAGGGTCCCCTTTATGGTTAGGTAGCCAGGGCCCCCTTTGTGTAGGAAGGGCCCCCTTTATTGTTAGGTAGTCAGGGCTCCCTTTATGATTAGGTAGTCAGAGCCCCCTTTATGAATAGGTGGTCAGGGCCCCCTTTGTGTTTAGGTAGTCAGGTTCCCCTTTTTCTTTAGGTAGTCAGGGCCCCCTTAATGATTAGGTAGTCAGGGCCCCTTTATGATTAGGTAGCCAGGGCCCCTTTAGGTACTTAGAAAAAAAACCTAAAAAGCCACTCACCTCGCTCCCGCTCCTGGCCTTTCCAAGCTCCCCGCCTGCTTCTACGGGCGCCCTGAATAGGCAGCGCGGCGATGTGTTGTCACTGCGCGCCTACGTCACCAGTAGGGGCTAGCGCCTGGCAGGCATAAGGCCTAACGCCTTACACCTGCCAGGGCGACCAGCGGGGCCCGGACGTTCAGGGACAGGACGCGGCGGCTGGGCCCCGGGGAGCGGCGGCACTGGCTCCGGGGCCCACAGCAGCTCGGGGTCCACCAGGGGATTCACCGATCCCCTGGCGGCCCAGTCCGAGCCTGTACAAACTATACAACTATGTACTATTCCTTATGCCCCTACACATGACAGCTTATCCTGCAAAGTCACCTGAATGTACAGGAACACTTTAATGATCCAGGATGTTTTCTGCGGGCAAGTGCCCTCAGTGTTAACAGTGCCCCCAATTTCCTTGAGTATAATTGTCAGTAGTACTGCACATTTGTAAAAGAACTGTGTTAAAAAGAAATCTCATACCACATCTGAGTATGTGCCTACTCGAAAGAAGATGGCATAATATCCAGTCATGACATTACAGATATTGTTGTTGAAGACAAATAAATTGTGATTTCAATGTGCTTCAATTATCTTGAAACCTTCAAGCAGCGTTCCTAGATTTCACCGGAGCTGCTGTTGTATTATCCACTGATATTACATGTCATCATGAAGGCTGCGTGATTAATTATATGGCTACAATTGCACATTAATTAACTGGGAAAAAAGAATCTGGTTTGATGAATGGGGATATCAAAAGGCAATAGAAGAAAAAAAGCACCATTTTCTAAACAAAAATGTAATTACAATGTTTTGACAGGCATTTGGAAGCTAAACATTGTATCAGCTGTGCACTTGTGATAATGTAACAATTAAGTACATTTACCTGCAAGGCCGTAAATTATTCCTGTGGCGCTAGGAAGCATCAAATATGGACAATACGCAACAGGAAAATGTTACTCGGCAAATTCCTATTGAGAATTGATTATTCTTGATTTTTCCTTATCAGTTTACCTTAAATAGACCTTGAACTTTCAACAAACTTTTCATAAATCAATAGAAGGGAATTGAAAAAAGGTTGTTATATATCTTATTAGAGAAAAATGTCCACGACAGTATATGTAAAATGCCGGTCGGATTTTGTTAAAGAATCCGGCTTGTATTTTATCATTTTTTGCTTGTTTTTGCGGATTCGCCCCTACCCCATAACCATTGAATTGCACATCTTCTGGCCGAAAACCAAGCGGAAATTTATGCATGTTCAAAGTTTTTCGGAATGCCGGTGGCTGAAAGGCCGTCACGCTGAAAAGCCGTTCAATGTGGACTAATGAACGGATTTTCTATTAAAGTCTATGGTAATGGTTTCTTGTCAGTTTTCAGATGGTTTAAAAATCGGCAAACTGTCTGAAAATCTGACCAGAAAACCATGCCTTGTGGACAGACTCTTACAAGCCATGTTTTCTCTTCCTCTTTGGGTTCTGCACTGGTCATTACCTCAAAATTCACTAGTGTCAGAGGATTCCTCTGCATACAATGGGGAAAATAAGTATTTGATACACTGACAATAGAAAAGAATGGAGAGGCCTGTAATTTTTATTGTAGGTACACTTCAACTGTGAGAGACAGAATCTGAATAAAATCCCCCATGGTATGATGTTTAAATAATTAATTAGCATTTTTTCGGCATGAAATAAGTATTTGATACAATGGAAAACGGAACTTAATATTTGGTACAGAAAACTTTGTTTGCAATTAGAGATGTCAGTTGTTTCCTGTAGTGCTTGACCAATTTTGCACAAACCACAGCAAGGATTTTGGCCCACTCCTCCATACAGATCTTCTCTGGATCTTTCAGGTTTTGTAACTGTCACTGGGCTACATTGAGTTTCAGCTCCCTGCAAAGATTTTCGATTGGGTTCAGGTCTGGATACTGGCTTGGCCATACCATGACCTTGAAATGATTTTGACAGAGCCACTTCTTAGTTGTCCTGGCTTTGTGTTTCTGGTCATTGTTGTGCTGGAAGACCCAGTCACGACCCATCTTCAATGCTTTTACTGAGGGAAAGAGGTTGTGGGCCAAAATCCTGCTATACATGGCTCCATTCATCGTCCCTTCAATATGGTGCAGTCATCCTGTTCCATTTGCAGAAAGCACCCCCAAAGTATGATGTTTCCACCCCTATGCTTCATAGTTAGGACAGTGTTTTTGGGATTGTACTCATCATTCTTCTTCCTCCAAACACGGTGAGTGGAGTTGATACCAAAAAATTCTATTTTGGTCTCACCTGACCACATGACCTTCTTCCATGCCTTCTTTGGATCATCATTTTCATTAGCGAACTGCAAACAGGTCTTGACATGTGCTGGCATGATCAAGAGGACCATGATGGTGTAGTGTGTTACCAATGGTGATCTTTGAGACTGTGGTCTCAGCTCTATTTAGATCATTGACCAGATTCTCTTATCTAGTTCTGGACTGAATCCATTCTTAGAATCATCCTTACCCCACAAGGCGAGATATTGCATGGAGCCCAGACCGAAGAAGATTGACAGTCATCTTGTGCTTCCATTTTCTAATAATTACACCAACAGTTGTTGCCTTTTTGCCAAGCTGCTTGTCTATTGTCCTGTAGCCTATTCCAGCCTTGTGCAGGTCTACAATTTCGGCCTTGGTGTCCTTAGACAGCTCTTTGGTCTAAAAATGGACAAATTGTGCTTCACAGAATGTCATTGGAATCCTCTTCCACTCCTCCATGATGATATCACGAAACTCGTGGATGTTAGAGACCTTGAGCTCCTCCACAGATGGTCAATAGGGTTTAGGTCTAGAGACATGCTTGGCCAGCCAAGCACCTTTACCCTCATTTTCTTTAGCAAGGAAATGGTCAACTTGGAGGGGTGTTTGGGGTCGTTATCATGTTATGATATTGCCCTGTGGCCCAGTTATCAAAGGGAGGGGATCATGGTCTGCTTCAGTATGTCACAGTACATGTTGGTATTCACAGTTCCCTCAATGAACTGTAGCTCCCCACAGCTGGCAGTACTCATGCAGACCCAAACCATGACACTCCCACCACCATGATCAATTGTAGGCAAGAAACACTTGTCTTTGTGCTCCTCACCTGGTTGCCACCACAAACGCTTGACACCATCTGTATCAAATAAGTTTATCTTGGCCTCATTAGACTACAGGACATGGTTCCTGGAATCCATATCCTTAGTCTGCTTGTCTTCAGCAAACTATTTTCAGGCTTTCTGGTGCATCAGCTTTAGAAGAGGCTTCTGTCTGGGATGACAGCCATGAGGACCAATTTGATGCTGTGTGCAGTGTATGGCCTAAGCACTGACATGCTAACCCCCTCCCCCGCCCCTTTTAATCTCTGCTGCAATGCTAGCATCACTTGTCATGATATGACATTAAACATGTGCACTTCACTTGTTTGGTCGACCATGATGAGGCCTGTTCTGAGTGGGACAAGGTGTTGGCAATGTTCTTAAATCCTAGTCCATCTTTATATAGAGCAGCAGCTCTTTTATTCAGATACTCAGGCAGTTCTTTGCCATGAGGTGCCATGTTGAGTGACCAGTATGAGACCTACCAGTGACCATTCACACTTTAGACCTTATAGCACTAATGAGTCACATGACACTGTGGAAGGAAAATGGTAAATTGGGCACAATTTTTCCATTTTCTCTTATGGGTGTAATCATTTTTGTTGACAGTGGTTTAGACATTGATAGCTGTGTCTTGAGTTATTTTGAGGCCACACCAAACTTACACTGTTATAAAAGCTGAACATTGATTACTTTCCATTATATCAAAGTGTCATATCTTTAATATTGTCCCATGAAAATACATATCAAAATAGTTACAAAAATGTGATGGTGTGTAATTATTTTTGTTAGATGCTGTATAATAAAATGATTTTATTACTTTGGATTCCTGAAGTCCAGAAATACCTTTGCTATTCCTAACATAGATCTACTGTGAAACTGGAAAGAGATCTAGGAGAGTGCAGGATGGCAGTCTTATTCTAAAAGTAAAACTTCACAAAATTAAAGGGTTTTTCAAGACTTTAAAAAAACTCCCTACCACCTTCTACTATGCTAAAATAGAATATTAACCCATAATTAACCCTCCAATCAACACCAATCCAGCACAGCCGGAGTTCTAGTGTTTCCCCTCATAACCAATCTCTGGCCTCAGCAGTCACATGCATGTATGTACAGCAATGTGGCCACCAAGGTCAATGATTGGCCACAGCATCATGTGATCCATGAATGTCCCATTCCTGTTTATCAGGATGCTGCAGACAATTACTGACCTCTGTGGTAACATGCTGAACATGGAGGCATATGACTGCTGATTGCAGCATCATGTAATCCATGAACATTGGAGAGAACACTGTAGATCGGGCAGTACTGGAGCAGTGGTGATGGGAAATTAAGTATTGGTTTATTTTCTATTTTAGCACAGTGAGTGGTAGGGAGGTTTTTAAAAGTATCGGAAAACCTCTTTAAGATGGCATTTCCACACAATAAATTATTCTTTATTATTTAGAATTAGTAAAAAAATCACTTTTGCATGATGTATACATATAGGGGGACATGTATGAATGGGGCTGCACCAGAAGTCTGGCATTTTTTCAGCCTGAAGACTAGCCCGTTCGCTATATTTTTAAATGGGCACACTCCGATATTAGGCACATTATAGAGCGCTCGCGGCACTTGTAATGTGCTTGAGATCGGGTGGTGTGCTGGAGGTGTTTCGTACTACAACCGTACAAAACTACACATTTATAGATTCAGCACAGCAAATCCAGGCACATAACTGCTGGAACAGGTAAACCACTTAAAAAGTGGCTTACCTGAGCCTGAATTGTCGTTTTTGTGCTAGAATGCACCTGATTTATGACCCACAGTAGAACAGGTTCATAGATTTAAGCGTATCCTACACTACATTTGTGCGCAAAAAAAATGCCGCCTGGGCACCAAAATTCATGCATGTCATCCATAGTATTCAAATCAATGCATAAATCCAAATAGCTCTGTAATAAACAATATTAGAATAGTTAGTATCATGCATATACACTCACCGGCCACTTTATTAGGTACACCATGCTAGTAACGGGTTGGACCCCCTTTTGCCTTCAGAACTGCCTCAATTCTTCGTGGCATAGATTCCACAAGGTGCTGGAAGCATTCATCAGAGATTTTGGTCCATATTGACATGATGGCATCACACATTTGCCGCAGATTTGTCGGCTGCACATCCATGATGCGAATCTCCCGTTCCAACCACATCCCAAAGATGCTCTATTGGATTGAGATCTGGTGAGTGGAGGCCATTTGAGTTACAGTGAACTCATTGTCATGTTCAAGAAACCATATGAGATGATTCCAGCTTTATGACATGGCGCATTATCCTGCTGAAAGTAGCCATCAGATGTTGGGTACATTGTGGTCAAAAAGGGATGGACATGGTCACCCAACAATACTCAGGTAGGCTGTGGCATTGCAATAAATTGTCAATTGGTACCAAGGGGCCCAAAGAGTGCCAAGAAAAATTTCCCCACACCATGACACCACACCACCAGCCTGAACGTGATACAAGGCAGGATGATCCATGCTTTCATGTTGTTGATCCCAAATTCTGACCCTACCATCCGAATGTGCAGAAAGAAATCGAGACTTCATCAGACCAGGCAACGTTTTTCCAATTTACTGTCCAATTCGATGAGTTGGGGCAAATTTGGGGAGCCTCAGTTTCTGTTCTTAGTGAAAGGAGTGGCCCGGGTTTGTGTTCTTTGCTGCTGGTTAGCCATCTCCCTCAAAGTTCGCCTACTGTGGTGCCAGAGAATGCTCTTCTGCCTACCTTGTTTGTAACGGGGGGCTATTTGAGTCACTGTTGCCTTTCTATCAGCTCGAACCAGTCTGCCCATTTCTCCTTTGACCTCTGGTATCAAAAAAGGCATTTCCGCCCACAGGATTTGCCGCTCACTGGATGTTTTTCTTTTCGGGCCATTCTCTGTAAACCCTAGAGATGGTTGTGCGTGAAAATCCCAGGAGAAACAGCAGTTTCTGAAATACTCAGACCAGCCCCTTCTGGCACCAACAACCATGCCACGTTCAAAGGCATTTAAATCACCTTTTCTTCCCATACTGATGCTCGGTTGAACTGCAAGAGATTGTCTTACCTTGTCTACATGCCTAAATGCACTGATTGCGCCAAGTGATTGGCTGATTAGAAATTAAGTGTTAAGAGCAGTTGGACAGGTGTACCTAATAAAGTGGCCGGTGAGTGTATGTTGAACATCATACATCTTAAATGACAAAATCAAGTCATTTTACTGCAAGACACACATTGGTGCTGGATCATCATAGCGTGAGCTTGTGATGTCACAACCTGGTCTGCTTGGAGTTTATTGACTGTACTGCCAGTTACATTGAGGACTGTATTTAAGAAATAAATTCAGCATAGCACAAAATGAAATAAAAAATTATTAAATAAAAAACCAAATATTATTATTAATAGTTATGAAAAAAATGTTAATGAACATAAAGCATCCTTGTAACATTTATATTTTATTGCGCACTTTAAATATAGAACAACATATTTATTTATTTTATTTATTTATGTAGTGGTTATTTTTCACAGAACTTTACAGAGATTCTCATCATTACACAATGTAGTGCAGACATTGGGCAAGATGTATTAAATGGGCTTAACTAGTTTTCTTGTGTGCTGACAAAAATAATACTTTTTACCATATGTGTAAAAGATTTGTGGCAAAAACGGGCACACTGTCCGACATCCTCCATACTTTTGTCTGTGCCAATTCTTAAGGAGTGTGTCGTGCCACAGTCAGAAAATTAGACACATTTATGAATATTACTCGACAGAATGGGCCACATCTATGAACCTGTTTAGGTCTAAAACTCACTTTTTTGCCCATAGGTTACTATGGGCAAAAGAGTAAGTTTTAGACCTAAACAGTTTCATACATGTAGCCCAAGGTGTCTACAAAAAAGTGCACTAATCCATGACATTTTCTAAGTGATGAAGCTGAGACAAAATTTGACTTTGGACACTTTTTTGTTGCACATAAATGTGTCTCACAACAGCACACATTTATAAAGTGGTGTGGGACACTTTTATACATATTGACGAATGCTACACTAACCTAACAAGGCATACCACTGTCTAGTCTGAGATAGTTTTAATACCTCTGGCCCATTATGTCCATTTATTGTTTGCCGTTCAGTACAGTTCTAGAGCTTACAGTCCTTAGCTGATGTTGCTTAGATGCATGATGTATCTGAAATAGTGATGCTCAAATCTATCCCTCCTTGGTTTGAATGATTTAGACTTGGAGACTTAAAATGTCCCAAATGTTTTCACAGTGACTCTTTACCTAGTCTTAACCTGACAATAAATTAAACTTTAACACTATGGGCCACATGTATGAAACGGTTTTGGTCTAAAACTCACTTTTTTCCCCATAGAAAACTATGGGGAAAAAGTGAGTTTTAAACTAAAACCGTTTCATACATGTGGCCCTATATAGAGGGTTGTTTATTGGTTCTGAAGGGGCTACCTACCTGTTCTCAGGTGTTTCTGGTTCTGTAGTACTGTTGATCTGACATCATTTCTAGTCCAACATCCCAGAGGTAACCCTAATGAAGGTTAGGGCTAGAAGTGACATAAGATAGAAGTGATAGAAGCACCTTGGGACTGGAAGCACTGGGGAACAGTTAACCCATTCAAATCCAGTACAAAAAAAATTGCCAGAAACCATAATTCTAACCCTAAATTGGGGTTAAGGTTACATTTATGGTATTTTTTTTTGTTGACTGTTGCCAAAACTGTATTTGGATTGATTGTAATTGAAGCACAGAAATTCAAACAAGACTAGGATGACATTCTTCTCCTAAAACAGTAATTGCTCTCCTTACCTCCCAGACATTTACAGACCTCTGTACAAAGAGGGGTCAAATTTAACCCGTAACTGAAACACAACACTAATCTTATAAATTCTTAGTAGCAATGAAAAGGGATTTAACTCAAGATAGTCCCCACTGAAAACAAATTTGGTTAAATGTCCTTCAAACGGATTAAAACAACAGAAAAGTGAATTTTCATTGCATGGGGTTTAAGCACAGGGAATAAATATTGAGCTATCTTATACTCCGCACCTTGTGATGACTAAAGATAGTAATTACAGGCCTCCCTGAGAGATACACAGTTTTAAATAATGTACCTAAGCTTCATACTGATCAAAGCATGTGTGTAAACCCTGCTATCAAAGGTATAAGTTCCATCGAGTAAACACATATCTACTGTATTAAAGCAAAGAAACCGCAACTGAGCTTGTAATTCCTCTTTGTTGCTGCTTGTAAATATTAGATAGTGGAAGCTTCTCTTTTTCCTTTTATAGATGCTTTCCCTGTGAATCAGAATACAACAGCAAAGAATAAATCAGTATCTCAGAGGAAATGCAGCAGATTCCATCAGATAAAAATGTGTATTCTCTCATCTGGTAAAATGCTTAAAATGTCTTGCTGATGTTCCATAATTACGCATATTAACAGATGTACTCCAGGGAAATTTAACCCCATATAAAATTAATATACAGTACTTTCTCTAGCATAAAAGCTGTACATTATAGTCAAGAATTGATTAAAGCTATTTCAAAATGTGCAAATCCGACAAATGTAACACTTGTTGCTCGATATCAAAAAGAACTTTGTTCGCTATTATATACTGCATTGCTAAATGACATTAAAATAGTGGGTTGGAACATTTCAAGAATTAGGGGAGACATGTATGATCAGGTTTTTCACCCTTTTCTGGCGTCAGATGTGCCAAAGTGAGCCGGCTATGATGTCTAATGCGCCAAACGAATGTGTTAGGTGCATTGTTTGTAAGACTCAACACTTTTTAATGCACCTAACATGAGGAGTGTATTGGGGGCGCTCTGGGGGCGTGGCGCACCACACTTGTAATATTAGACACATATATGAATGTTGTTCGGCAAAACTAGGCACATTACTGCTCGGACAGGCAGACATGTTTTAATGTAGTCTGTCTGAGCCTGAGGAGTCGAAGTGAAGCTAAATTTGCTGTTAGGGAAAAAAAATGTCCAATATTTCTCAACTTCCACCAGTACAATAATAAAAAGTAATTTATGATAATTATCAAACTATCTAAAATTTAATTATTTAAATTTCATTAAAAAAGTTCTCAAATAAAATTTATTTAAAAATATATAATATCCCAAAAATATCTCCTATAAAATGTATTTAAAATTGATAGAATCTAAAACAAATTTTACATTAAATAACCCACTGATGATGTTGTCCAGATTTTTTAATTTTTTATTTTTACTACATTAAATTTTAAATGCATTTTTGCTGCTCTCACCCTTAATTTATACGGTAAGAGCCAGCACACCACACGACTTGCTGGGACCTGTGGTCCTTTAAGCAAAATCAGTACCATAGTTTCCATTCACTGGCATGGTATTCTAATGTCTTTTCTCTTATTTCCAGCCTACCTATAGCCTTTATACATGTCAGGTGCATTACTAATGTGCCAAAGTTTCATAATGCGCCTGACACACAGGCAAGGCGCAAAGAACTTTAGACACCATTTATGAATGCACAGAAACCACTTTCATACATTTAGGTGCATTATACACTGAAAATACATACATGTCTCCCCAGGCGCTTGCAAGTGCATATTATAAATCCATTTACACCCATGTTGAGTAGAATGGTGAGGAGGTAATTTTTAGACTGTTATAGACTATGGACCATGAAGGTAGGTTATAGCTCCAAATCGAAGCTCTATAGTATTGGACCTGAAAAGTAACCAACTAATAAAATCTAAGGAATATAAACTGCAAATAAGCATCATCTACAGTTACTACCTTACACATCATTGTAGTCTCAAAGGATTGCATGCTTCCAACAATGTTTTTGTCATATTTTAGCCTTGCTGGAGCTTCTATGGTCAATTGTAAGTATTATTATTGTTAATCTAGAAGTCATAATGACCACACAAAAAAGTTTTGGAGCTCATACACACTTACAATGAGGTATGCTAAGTGACCTAGCTGCACTACTTAGGGCCACATGTATGAAAACTGTCTAGGTCTAAAACTCACTTTGTTGCCCACACCAGCCAATCAGAGTGCTCCTCTCATTTTTCCAGAGCACTATATGAAATTAAAGAGGTGCTCTGATTGGTTGCTATGGACAACAAACTGACGTTTTAGACCTAGACAGTTTTCATACATGTGGCCCGTAATACCTATTTAGTTCTAAATCATTTCTAAAGATAAGTCCAAGTTATGCAGATTTTTCCACCAAAATCCACTTGGAGTCACCACAGATTTTGTCCCTGCTATATTTAAAGGTTGAAATTTAGAGTGAAAAATCTGCAACAGAAATTACAATGCTGGAGATTTCCAAAATTCATCTATAGAGTTGTGCTTCAGATTTCTATTGATATCAATTTTGACTTGAACATAGGAAATTTTATTATACCCAAATGAAATTTTTGCAAAAATATCAGAAGAATTGCCCCTAACCCTAAATTAGGTTTAAGATTACAGTTAGGGTTTGTAATGTTTTTAAGTGGTTAACTTATCTTTTATTTTCACTCTCACATCAGTCCCACCAAGGACTTCCAAGTCAATATCCAACACCACTTCTGTTTTACTTAGTTAAGCTCTATGATTTGGGAACTGGAAGAAATGTCCCATATGATGCACGACGTTTGACGTCACGTCCACTTTCCCATCTGCTTTCCATGACATAGGGTAACCTAAGGAAACCGGATGATGTCAGATGGACACACCAGAAGAGACGCTGTGATGGGAGGAATGAGAATCCTGTAGCAATGTTAAAAGGAAGGTTTAACTTTAAAAAAGTGTAACTATACTTTATGATTAGCCCTATAGAGTGGTAGGATTAGAAACCATATAGTATTAGAGAAAAAAAATTGGCTTTAATAAATCATTATATAACTTTCAGCAAATATGCAAATGTTTTTAATCACCAACAACATCTTGTATTAATCTTGACTTTATGGGCAACATGTATGAATCCTGGCGCTGACAGGCCAGTTCTAAATCACTTTAAAGCAGTGTAGAATGTACCAGAATGTATGAGCCTGTTTGCAGTTCATACATACAAAAAATGTGCTCCAAAAGCTTCAGACTATCCAAAGGAATAGTCAAGGCGCAAAGGGAAATGACTGATCGCTATTAATTCATATTAAAAGTGAAAAAACACTTCTTACTTTTAAAAAAGAAGTCTTTTTGTATTTACCTATTTTACAAGATGCATGACAAATATTTTAATACATACATCTAAATAGGAGAAAAAACACTTAAGACTAAAAAATACCGGACTACGCATTTTGTGAAGTCCCTACTTCCCTTCCTCAGGTCTAGACAATGTTCAATGTTTTTTGGGCTTCATTTTTTACAGCATTCGCCATAATATTAATAACAGGACAACTATACTATGCGAGCTCATACAATTACAATTATATAAATTTGATATCGTTTTTTATGTTTTATTACTTTTACACAATAGAAATGTGTTTATAAAAAAAAGCATTTTTATGTCATCATAGTCTGAGAGCCATATATTTCTTTTTTTTCTGTGTATGGAGCTGTGTATTGTTTTGTTTACAGGATGAGTAGATGTATGTATTGGTATAATTTTTTTGGGAACAAGACTTCCTTGCTTTTAAATCTGTTTTATGGAAGGCAGGGTGAAGAAAATACTGCAATCTTAGGATTGTTTTTTATTTTTAACAGCACTCACCGTGCAGTATCCTTGAAAAGTTAGTTTGACTCTGTGGGCCGATACGATTATGAAAATACCCAATTCATATAGCTGTTTTTTAATGTTAAAGTGCTTTACAAAAAGTGTTTTTATTATGTAAAGTAATATTTATGCATTACTATCTTCAGGTAGCCATAACTTTTAATTTTTATGCATACCGAGCTGTGTAAGCATTTTTTTTGAGGGATGAACTGATGTTTTCATTGGTACCACTTCAGCGCTTATTTGACTTTGATCACCTTTTATTCCATTTTATGTGCTGCAGGATGACCGAAAAATACGATTCTGTAAAAGTTTTTTTTTTTTTTTTTAATGGCATTAACGGTACAGGTTAAATAACATGACAGATTTATAAGATAGGCCGTTACGCATGTGGGAATACCAAATATGCGTACTTTATTAATTTTTGATCTTTTTGGGGGCGATTGCCTTTTGTAAATGGGAAAAAGGTGGTTTACGTGTTTTTAGTTTATTTTTTGTTTTACTTTTTACTGTTTTTGCACTTTTTTAACTTGTACTTGTATCATTGATCTTCCTATCACTGATACAATGTAGAACAGTACACTGCAGACCTGCTGTTTACTGATCTCCATGGCACCTGTCAATCACTATGTCCTGCTCTGCCCACTGGGCACGGCAGGGCATGGTGACGTCACTGGCAGCCCGGGAAATCTAACAAAGACTTTTGAGACTGTCAGGTAAGACAGCAGCAGCCGTGATTGCGCCATGGCTGCTTCGAAGGGGACAGATGGAGCCCCCTCCTTCTGCATTTCCCTTAGCTGCAGAGATAGATCGCAGTAGCTAAGAGGTCAGTCACCCACAGCTGGAGTAAGCTCCGGCCGTGGGCGATGGAGCATGAAGCCAGCTGTGATATGCTGCTGGTCCCCTGCTGCGATCATGACGTATGTCAAATGTCATTAAAGGGTTAAAAATTATTCAACATAATACATTTTAACTTATTGACATCCCGCAGAGATTTTGGAAATGGCAGAGATTTAAACACAATGTGTGTTACAGATTTTCAGAACTTTGCATTGTACAGCGATTAAGGTTGATTTATGAGGTCTAGTCTTTTATGAATATAGCTTATTTGTAAAATGAAAAGTTATGCATCTTTCTGATACACTTTATGTTATTGCTGAAACCTCTTTATAACTAAAGATCAGTTCATGATGACAACAACAAAGTTATTGGAAATTATTAAATTCAAGCTATAAAAAAATTCATATTTTAATACATTTCCAATAAATCTCAATAAATCTTCTCCATTTTAAACCCTGTAGTCTAAGAGAAAGCTTAAATATAGATAAAATGTATCAATAAAATGTAATATATTATAATACATGATATGTTACATGGCCCAATGCAAATTATTTAACTTGGGCCCCTCCCTGATTTATGTAATTTTTTGCCCCCCTCAGGCACCCAGGTCCTGTATAACTATCTTTAACTACATCCCTGTGCATATAATTTGACACGAGCAGATACATAAACTGACTCGTCTTCAAGATGAGAAAAGTAGCCTGCTTAAAAAGACATCAAAGTCTATAAAGAGGTAGTTAATAGTTTTGAGCGATTTTTATAGACAAATTTTGAAATCGGCAAGGTTTTATGGTGATCGAAATTTTCAGATCATGCGAAAAATTAAGGTTAAAATCTGTGCATCATCTATTAAGATCGCGCCATTTTCGACGCTTCCTGTCCATTTTTGGCGGCCAGCAAATCAGATTACAGAATAGAGCAGGGTGAAGATGTGGTGCGACGTCATGACTGGGATTGTGTATGGTTTGCGATTGGCTGGAAAATCACATGACCCTCGTTTTAACAAAGAACAAGCCCTTCCTGTTCAGCCTTAGTGTCTCTCAGCGCCTCATAGGAATAGGACGTGCGCTCTGCCTGTGGCCAAACAGCTCAGCGAAATTAGTCTATTCTGCACAAGAGAAACCTCTGCTATTAGCTTTGATCCTCCCCAATTTAGTTAAAATTAAGATTTGAAGATTTTATGTAGTTAGCAAGAGAATTTTAAAGTCACAGCGGACGGGGGTGGGAGGGGGGCCCGCGGCGAACACAAAAAAGCTCTATCTATAAAAACACTGGATAAGTTCACCAAGACTTAGTGTTGACATTGCACTGCAATATCTTTATTATTAACAGTTTGCTATTGAAATTTTTCCCTGGATATTGGGCAGCCTGAACTTATATTGGATACACATCATTTCTAGTAACTGCAGGTCTCTTTGTTAGGTGCAAAACTCCACATTTAAATTATCAGTAATAACATTTCAGATAGGTGTTCATTTTCAATTTTACCCATTCCACCTGTGTTGATATATCCACCTTGCAGTTAAATTACAATCCAGCAATCTTGTAGTCAGCACAGGTTGTTTGTTGCCAAAAATACCGTGTAATATACGAAAACATAACAGATTCGTGTTTTTTGACTTTGTCGCACTACAGCTTTGTTCATTGACGCAGCATCCACGTAAATCAAAACACAATTCTTTTAGTCCACCCACAGGGAAAAATTGAAAGGTCAAAAAATACCGTGTATTATACGAAAACATAACAATACGTGTTTTTTGACTTTTTGCGCATCCAGCTTTGTTCATGACGCAGCATCCACGGTAAATCTTTAAAACAGCAATTCTATAGTCACCAACAGGTGAATTTGAAAGTGAAAAAAATACCTGTATTATACGAAAACATAACAGATACGTGTTTTTTGACTTTTGCGCAAACCCCGCTTTGTTCATTGTACGCATCACACGTAAATCTTAAAACAACAATTTATAGTCACCAAGGTGAATTTAAAGGTCAAAAAAATACCGTGTATTATACGAAAACAATACTGTTTTTTTTGCTTTTGCGCACCCACTTTGTTCATTGACGCAGCTTCCACTAATCTTAAAACAGCAATTCTATAGTCACCACAGGTGAATTGAAATGCAAAAATACCGTGTATTATACAAAACATAACAGATACGAGTTTTTTGACTTTTGCGCACCCAGCTTTGTTCATTGACGCAGCACCACCCTAAATCTTAAAACACAATTCTATAGTCACCACAGGTAAATTGAAAGGAGCAAAAAATAACGGGGTATTATTACGAAAACATAACAGATACGTGTTTTTTGTGTTTTGCGCACCCAGCTTTTTTCATTGACGCAGCATCCACTTAAATCTTAAAACACAATTCTATAGTCACCACAGGTGAATTGAAAGGTTTCAAAAATAAACCCTGTATTATACGAAAACATAACAAATAGTGTTTTTTGCACTTTTGCCCAGTCCAAATTTGTTGATAGACACCTTGCAGTTAAATTTGAATCCAGCAATTTTGTTTTGATTAGAGGGATTTTTTGAATTAGCTGTGATTTGCCGTCTTTTAATAAGAGACTTTCCAAAACTATTCCATACCTTCTCAAATTTTTATATTTCTAAACATGGAGCGAAATGCAAGTGGTAAGCGATCAAAGAGGGGGGTAGCACATGGAGGTAGAGGTACGAGAGAAGTTGCTCTTTCCAGTGCTGGCGACAACACGCATGCCAGCGGATCGTCAGTTGCAGGACCTCAGGCCTGTCATCGCTGGGTCAGGGCCCTGTGAAAACTAAGTAACAAACATCGTCGCCAATCTGTCCTTCATGGTAATGCAACCTGCATCTAGCAGTCTTACCTCCTCTCCTCCCAGTCCAAAGGCCAAAATGTCGTCATCAGCATCATCAGCATCCGTACAACATGAAGCAGCCCATATGTCAACTCATGTACCCACCACTGTGGATAATCCATTGTCTTAAGAAACCCCTTTGATGACAAAATGCGGTGGGGGCAGAAGGCATTTTAAAAGATCAAGAGGATGATTTAGTCTGCTCTGACGCCCAGTTAGTGATGCAATCAGAGGAGGTGATGGAAGCCGGTCAAAAGGGCAAAAATCCCGGGCGGGTCGGCAACGCCTTGCGTGCCCCTTGCTTGTAGCCCGCAGCTTCTGGATGCAGAAAGTCAGGACGACCAAGTACCTGTGTTGATGATGATGATGAGGGTGACGACATTGCGGATCCATCCTGGTCTTTTCCGCAGAATTTGCTTGTGAGCGCTTCATCAGTGGACGAGGAGGAAGACGATGGGGTAGTGTCAATACGGGTCCCGCCACAAAAAGGATGAGGGTGGTCGCTGATAAAGATTTTCCGCCAGCCACGGTCAGCGCAAACCCCGCTCCTCGCTTATCGCCGTCAAAAAGGTCCAGGACCTCTCAAGCCTGGGCCTTTTTTGAGCAAGCCTCTGATTCACCCAGCGATGTCATATGCCGCCTTTGCCGTAAACGCATAAGTAGAGGCAAGAGCCTTAAGTGGTTAACCACCACCAACATGTCTAGTCACATGCAGCGAATTCATGAGTTGAAATGGAGGTAACACTTGGCCTAAAAAGGCGAGACCGATGCCAGGCCTCCAACCACTGTCTCACCCTCTGTCTCCGCCTCCTCCTCCTCCGCCTCCACCAAGAGTTCCTCAGCTGCCCATGTCCTCTCAGAGTCATGTATCCAGGGATCAGCCTCCACCGACGCGCCTAGTACCACCAGCACCACCAGAGACCCCATCCTACCCCATCTCCTTCCGCCAGTTTGACGACCTGGACGCCGTACAGCGCCAGCTAGCAGCTAAGCCTTCTGTCTTCCAGGTTTGGGAGCAGAAAAACACTTTAACCCAAACCATCCCAAAGCCAAAATCCTGAATGTCGGCATTTGGCCAGGCTTTTTGGCCTTGGAAATGTTGCCTTTCCGTCTGGTGGACACAGAATGTGTTCCGCCACGTCATGGCCCTCGCCTGCCCCCAATACCAGATGCCGAGCAGGCATTTCTTTGCCAGAAAAGCCGTCCCTGTGTCTGGAAAAGTCCATCTCACCACCGACACATGGACTAGTAAGCACGGCCAAGGCCGCTATATCTCTGTAACAGCTCACTGGGTGACTGGGTGGATGTCTCTGGGGGTGACAGTGGCTCTCAAGGCTCGGCGCACACTCTTCAAAACCGCAGGGAATGGTGCAGGCTCTTTCCCAAGGTCCTCTGGTGGCATCAACGTGCCCAGAGACACCAGGCCGTGTTGAAATAATCTGCCTTGAACCGTCCACACACAGGTCAGGGAGCTGTGGACGGCTCCTCCGCAACAGACCGAGCGCTGGCTGGGTGAACCAAGAACCTTGGCCAGGCAAGGTGGTGTGCGATAACGGCGAAATCTGCTGGCGCCCTTAAGATCGTAGGCTGGAGCACATCCCTTGCCTGGCCACATGTCCATGAACCTTTTCGTCCAGAAATTTCTAAAGAGCTACCCGTGTCTGGACAGCCTGCTGAGAAGGCTCGAGGTCCTGAGTTGGCACTTCCGCCGTTTGCACCCTGCTTCGTCCCTCCTGGCTTGCGTTGCAGCGTCAGCTCGGCCTCGCCCGTCAACCGTGCTCCATTGTTGACGGTGGCAACACTCTGGAATTCCACGCTCCACATCTCCATCGATTGTGGGAGCAGCGCGATGCAATTCGCAGTACGAAGTGACACATGGCCTGACAAGCAGCGGTGCGGACCTCGGGGTGTTGAGCCACCGAGAGGGGAGGGCAGGTGAAGGAGCTCGTGCACCATCCTTGCCAGTTTTGGAAGAAGCCACCAAATGGTCAGAGGCGGACGATGCCCTTGTCAGCATGATCATTGTGGAGATCTAGTTTTCTGGAACGATCGTTGACACGCTCTGGAAACATCAGTCCCGCCAGCCTACGAAGGAGTAGACGGACACAGATGCGACCACGGAGCTTTCTCTCCGTCAAATCCATGGCATGGCCCGACAGTTTTTCTCATTTTATCTGTCTTCATTAGGCAGTGGATCAGGGTCCATAGCAAGTGCAAGGCAGCACCTTCAGCCTCTCAGGGTGCATAATCTGAGGCAAGTCAGGCTGTTTTGAAGCGTGTGCACGGAAGGAAGCGGAGGAGGAAGTAATTTCCCTGACACTGACCGTCCTGCCTTGGGAAAGAGGTTGTGGCGTGAAATTGAGGCAGATGAGGAAGATGATTTGCTAGTGCCCCTCAACCCAGAGGCTTGGGAACTCAAGGCGCCATCTCTCAAATGTTGCTTGGATGCTCCAATTCCCTCCAACATGATCCTCGCATTAAGGCCATCAAAAATGAACAACAGTTTACTGGCTGGCCACCCTCCTGGATCCCCGGTACAAAACAAAACTCACACTTTCCCTTACCACCCACCCAAATAGAGAGTAAAATGCAGGAAATGGAACCCATGCTGATGGATCAACTGGAGACATCTGTTGTGACTGCTTCACCGTACCCCAAATGTCACGGTGGAACAACATCAGCGACGTGACAGCAGTAGAGTGGCCAATAGGCTAGCGGCAGCACAGGCAAGGTGGCGGAAGCCTAATGGTGACCTCTGGCAATCTTTTATTTACCACCTCACCAACGCATGCAAGGCTGGCCACACATACAACCCCAGAGACCAAGCTTAAATCATGGTGCACGACTATCTGCGTCCTCAACACCGATTGTTTTTTTGTATGGGTTTTCCGGACCCAAAAGACTTCCTGGAATCCAAAATGGACGAATTGGCCCGAGCAGGCTCGCCACGTCATAGAGGTGTTGTCCCTGCCCAGCACCAGCGCATATCTGAGCGTACCTTCAGTACAGCCGGAGGAGTCAATTACAGACAAACCATCCGGCTTTCCACAGATAATATGGATCGTTTGACCTTTCATCAAAGATAATCAGGCATGGATCTCTGATTTATGTTGTGGCCCCAATTGCCGAGGTCACCAATTAGTTGCAGGTCTACTTAACATTCCCTCCAAACAGAAATGGTTCTCATGAAAAACTATTTTTTAAAATGATCATTTCTTACTGCAATTTTATTCTCAATTCCCAACAGTTCTTTTGCTGGTTTTGCTGTGAGGATACAAAAGACAGCAAGGTTTCATTGACAAAACCATTATTTCCCAGTTTACTCACTACATCTTAAGAATTTTTCCACATTGTCAATGGATTTGGGGTCATGTTGCCTACACAATTTTTAACATGGCTGAGATAGTCATATTTATAATTTTTTTTGGGGTCATTAGCTAGTGAGAATACAGCATAATCATGGCCCATTTGGAACAGAAATTGGGCTTCTACGTGGGCATTCTCCTTCCGAAGTTTTACAGTGGTTGAGAAGTAATATTTATAATTTTTTTGGGTCATGTTGCTAGTGAGATAAATCTAAGTCATGGTCCTTTTGAACAGAAATGTGGCTTCTAAGTGGCATTTCTCCCTCACAATTTTTAACAGTGGCTGAGAAGTCATTTTTATAATTTTTTGGGTCATGCTGCTTTGAAATGCAGCAATACTACAGGTCCTATTATAAAAAAATGTTGTTTCTAACAGACATTTGTTCTTCACAATTGACCAAAGTGGCTCAAGGGTCATGCTTTGAATTTTTGGGGGCATTTTGCTTTGAAATGCAGCAATACTACAGGTCCTATTCTAAAAAAATGTTGTTTCTAATAGACATTTGTTCTTCACAATTGTCAAAAGTGGCTCATGGGTCATGTTTTGAATTTTTGGGGGCATTTTGCTGTGACATGCAGCTATACTACAGGTCCTATTCTAAAAAATGTTGTTTCTAACAGACATTTGTTCTTCACAATTGTCAAGAGTGGCTCAAGGGTGATGGTGCTGTCAGAAACAGGAATAGGTAGGACACTGTTTAATGGACACATATTGTCAAAATGACTTTGTTTTTGCAAGATCTTTTTTAACATAGCTATCAATCCTGTTTTGAGACAACCCATTTAATACAATGAAAAAAAGAGAAACAAAGACATGGTGGGATTCCATCCTATTTTAAAAATGTGTTTTCTAGAATTAAACTACTAAAAAACTTGCATGTACAAAATAGCTGTAAAAAAAATTCCCTGAATTGTACAAGGGAGGTACAGGAAAACTTGACCAGATGTATGGTTATTCAGAGGACATGGAGTATGGAGCACGGACAGAGAACAAAGTACAGAGACAATTTCCTCCAGCACGTTGAGTAAAATGAGAAAAAGAATGCCAAGCAAAAGGCACCTGGGTGTAACAGGAGCGTTAACCACCAGTATTTCCAAGTTAAGCCAATTGGTCCCCACTCATCGGGGGGGCGCCACCCCGGCTTGACTGTGTACTGAGGAAACTGGGTTCTCACCTTTCCGCTT
>JAODAL010049185.1:0-28372 GCA_025379985.1 Phyllomedusa bahiana
GGAACGGGGCTGGAACCCAAATGGCGGGACGGGTTTGGAAACAGTGAAGGCAAATAGAGCTTGGAACCGGAGGCAGCAGAGATGGAGACTGGATCCAGGCAAGGTCAGCAGGAGCACAGTAGATGGTACGTAGGTATGAGAGGTTTGCAGGGTAAACCGCAAATGAGAGGAACTAACGGGTAGGTAAGTTCCAGGCTAGAGGACTGCAAAACAGCAGGAGCTTAAACACAATACTCAAGCAATGGACATCAGGCTTGAGGAGTTTATATGGGAAACCCAGGAACAGGAAACAGAAACAAGATGGCAACCAGCTGAGACACGATCCACCATCTTGGCTGAGGGCAAACTTAAGGGCAAACACAGTTAGCAAGTTCTAAGGTATAGCAGGCGGTTGCTGACATGTAGAGCCAATACCACATGTCTGGCTCAGGCACCACCTTTACCCTGGACTGTTCTTCTGCAGGTCATACATACAGGGCAGTGTAGAGCCAATACCACAAGTCTGTCTCAGGCACTACCTTTACCCTGGTCTGGCTGTTCTTCTGCAGGACATACATACAGGGCAGTGTAGAGCCAATACCACAAGTCAGGCTCAGGCACCACCTTTACCCCTGTTCTTCTGCAGGTCATACATACAGGGCAGTGTAGAGCCAATACCACAAGTCTGGCTCAGGCACCACCTTTACTCCGGTCTGACTCTTCTAACTGTTCTGTGCCGAGGTTTGGCGTCAAACATTCATAAACATGTCTACTTCTATGAACGTGGTGAGACGCCCCCAGAACACCCCTAATCTTTGGCGCATTAACAAGTGTTGCTCCTGTGCTTATCGCACCTCAGTTTGGAATGCGACTATTCACACATCTAATGAACAGGTCTACTAAAGCTTTCTGATGCCAGAAAACTGGCACAGCCCTGTCCATAAATGTCACCATAAGGTTATGTTCAGACGATAAATTGCAAGCGTATAGCGGTGCGCACAGTACGCAGCTTCTGAAGCACTCTCATTGACTTTTATTATCCCCGGCGTGTAGTCGGCAGAAATAATTGACATGTCAGTTCTTTCCCTTGGGCGCATATTGTACGCTGGAGGAAAGAGCAGGTAATCAGAGCTCTCAATGTGTAATAGTTCGGGCTTACTGAAGCGCGATTACGCACCAAAATAAGGACCAAGAATACACTGTGTGAACTTCCAACCCACAAATAGTTTTTTTTTTGTTTTCTCAGTACACTTTTATGGTCTTGTAAATGATAATAGTAAAAAGTACATCTTGTCCAGCAAAAATTAAGCCCTCATACATCTATTTTAGTGGAAAGAGGGGAGAGGGAAAATCTAACGGATGTAAACAATAATTACTGCGGCGGAAAAGGGTTAAAGTGGTTATTTATAGTTCGCACAAATTGTTTCTATCCAAATAGATGCAAAATTCTATACTTATCTTTATAGCAACTGAAGCCTCATTTTTCACAACTTATAAGTAAGCTAAATAATAAATCTGTATGTCTGTATGCAATTAGCTTCGTAAGCTCCCCCTAGTGGTGGCTAAAAGAAGCCATTTAATGTCAGAATAAGATATTTGGAACTCGGTATTACAAAAGCGGAGCTCCGACCACTATAAAGATATGATAAAATGACTCGGCACAGGATGTTGGACTCAAAAACCATACGGTATTAAAAGATAGCTACTCACTTTGGTCTAAGCTCATATGCATGTTACTGCGCCTCCCCCCATAAGATGCAGAGCAGCAAGATGTTCTACCTCATTTATTTGACTGCTCACTTCTAATATACATGTTTTGACCTTGAAGTCAATGCTTTAAATGTTTTACCGCTTAGTACTTTGGCTTAAATATAGGAACTTTCCATATCTTTAGTGCCTGCTAAGCTTATTGCATTTTTAATACGGGCCCCACACAGTAGTGTTACGCCGCTCACATCTGAAGTGCGAGTCATTTACATTTTTATATGTTTTAGCGGAATGAATAATGAATTATGGTTAGAAGAACTGGCCCTGTGGAAGTCTCAATGTCCTGGGTATGGGTTTGGTTTTCTGTTTTTCTATTACATCCAAAATTGTTGGGCAATTTTAATTCATTCCGCAGCGGGAACATTTGAGAGATGAGGAATGGAAGATGCCAACCAGTTAGATGCCCTGTTCTGCTAAAATATACAGCAGGAATGTATACAAGGCAAAATGAGCACTGAAGAGGTATGTGTACAATATAATGAAATAACGAAAATAACCATGCATGTAGCAGAGTTGAATGTGCTGTTTATATCTTTGAATATGTAGTGTCTAACATTGGGATCTTAATGGGCTGCTATCACCCTGCTGTTTAACAGAGGCTGCTGTTTACAGCCAGCTTAGAGACTCCCGCTTCCTGCTTAGTCTGTTGGAACTTCTACTGCTTTGGGCTTCCACTTTCTGTTCCAGCTGTGGGTGTTTCTACAGCTTCAGGCTCCCACTTCTTGTTCAGGCTGTGGGAAGTTCTACAGCTTTGGGCTTCCACTTTCTGTTCAAACTGTGGGTGGTTCTACCGCTTCAGGCTCCAATGTCCTTTTTAGTCTGTGGGTGCTGCTACAGCTTCAGACTCCCACTTCCAGTTCAGGCTGTTGGTGGTCCTACAGCCTCAGACTTCCACTTTCTGTTCAGGCTGTGGGAAGTTCTACAGCTTTGGGCTCCCACTTCCTGTTCAGGCTGTGGGCGGTCCTACAGCTTCAGGCTCCCACTTCCTGTTCAAGCTGTGGGCAGTTCTTCAGCTTCAGGCTCACACTTCCTGGTTAGTCTGTGGGAGGTTGTACAGCTTTAGGCTCCCACTTCCAGTTCAGGCTGTGAATGGTTCTACAGCAACAACTGACATTTCAGCTATGCTGTAGTGAAAGCTGTGTACCAGGGTGGGCTCCCTAGAATACAGCAAAGTCACAAATGAGGAAAGTGACTCCAACACGAGTTCAATCAAATTTGTACTTTACTGAACTGTACGAAAAAGTGTACTCGACAATCCCCAAAACACATGTACAAAAGTGTGAACAAGGCTCTTGTGCTACACAGTGCGCTGCCGAAAGTGTGTTATCCGGATACACAAAACTGTTACCTACCAATGGAAAGGCCGGCCATTATTTACATATTAATACCTTAAACAACAGGAACAATTGTTTGTGGTGCAGTTCGAGGGCGCGCTCATGGTGTAGCACAACAGCTTGCAACCTTATTAGTTATACCCACTATTCCCAAAACCTAGATACCAATCAAAGTGTAACAGGTGAAAGTGTTGCAGAACTAACAGGACCGATGTTAAGTGTTCTTCAATGTCCTACTCATGATCTGTTCTTGAATAATTGCTTATGGCCTGACAACGACTCTGGCTCTAACTAAACTTACTAAAGACCTGGTAATAGTTTCAAGTAGGCTGGCATGCACGCTACCGACCTGGGGCTACCTTGGAATTGCACACAGTCACAGCTCCTGGAATGAGGGTCCCCCTATGGCTGAGTCCAGATTGTAAGATGGCGGTCTCTCCTCTCTGCTTATGGATCCTGGCACAATGTCCATTCCATCTCCATGCTTTGCTCACCGACAGTAACAATACAGTAAGCAGGTCTCTCCTCTCCCAGCAGGACCCAGCAACAACTAGTGACTCCACAATAACAGTTCCAACTGTCACTCTATAAAATTGCTGCTGCTTCACGGGATCTCAGTCAAGTGACATACAAATCACATGTCTTATCATACTTTACGCATAGGTTATACTTTCAAAGCAGCGGCATTTTGTGGCCAAGCATCAGAATGCAGCAGGACAGTTTGTAATCACTAACTATATAAGATTTCACTGAATAAACACAATGAGGCTGTTCCACCATCCCACAATAGGCTCTAGAAGTGGCAGGATGAGCACAGTCTGGGGTACTGCTGGTCAGGGTAGTTTGGATTAACAAGTTGCATTAAGCAGCACTTACTGTATAACTTGTATTTTTACCCTGTATACAAAGTGTGGTACTGCCTCTGGTATTGCTAGTACTGCCCAAATGTGAAACAAGGACCAAATATGAAACAAGGGGGAAAGCAATCCAAAGGAGCTGAGGTGGCGTGATGAGGTAGTTGCATTGCACTGCTCGTGCTAGAGAAGCCAGATGGTATAAGTACTAGGGGCCATATCTAGCCACTGGGGGCCCTATCAACCTTACTAGAGGGTCTCTACCTAACCAACTATTGGAGCTCTACCTAATTATGGGGCCCTACCTACTAAAGTACCAGAAGTTACACCTGCTTAAACTACCAGGAGCTCTACCTAGCTAATTATTGGGACTCTACCTACTGAGCTACTGGGGCCCTACCTATCTAAGTACCAGGGGCCTTACTTACCTAACTATGGGGGCTTTTTTTGCTTTACTACCAAGGGCCGTTCTACATTACTAATAAGACTCCTACCTACCTAACTACAAGTGGCTCTACTTACCTACCCAACTACAGGATTCTATCTACCTACCAGGGGCCTTACCTAACTACCAAAAGCATTATCTAACTATTTGGGGTCCTAGCTAACTAATGGACAGCTTGCATAATGGGGGCCTACTGTAAAGAGTTGTGCCTGTATGCACATTTCCACCAGGTAAGCAGTTTACTTTTTCTACCTATTCTCCCCTATGTCTATAAGTCTCTGCACTATGGAGCACCATCTTTATGGATTTTCCATATATGTCTAACTTATAAGTTATCATCCTACATAATGGGGGCTTACCTATGTATCTAATGGGGTACTACATATTTCATAGCAGGCTTGTCTACTTGAGGGGCTACCTATTTATCTAATGGGGATTCATCAAGTGATGTCAGAGTAAATTTAGGAAGAAATATGATGTTCAATCATGACCTTCCTTCAAAATCTGTTATTCAGAAGATGTTAGTGACATTGGAAATGATGAGATCATTGATCCCTTCTCATGATGACCGTTGACGACTCTAACATCGCTCGGAGCAGTCACCTAAAACCTATTTCCTCTCAGTCATCAAGCACGGGAGAATGAGACAACTTATCCAACAGGTCAAAGAGTGAAAAAAAGGGTAAAATTGTATCGGAATTGTGTCAACGCCATTCAAGACCTCAGAGCCAGTGATATGGAGAAGAGAGTCCAAAACGGTCAATGACTCCAGACATTTGTGAACAGGACGGGGACAAGGTATTCTGGTGTCCTAGGCAAATAAGGCATATAGTGCACCACCAAATGGAAAATTTAGCCTACTCCATACCTCCTTATGGCCCCTTGCTGCCTGGAAGAAGTGGCGCCCTAGGCGGTCGCCTACCATCACCTACCCATCGTCCTGGCCATGTTTTTGTAGGAAAACATCCAATGTGAATTTGCTATTTCCAGCAATATGCTGCCAGTATGTTCAGGAACATGGAGCATCGTGTCGAAATGTGCCTGGCAGTAAACAGAGATCACTTCCAGCATCTTACGTAACACCACCGAGGGAGGGCCAGGGAGGTAGCGGATTGTTTTGGTTCAGATTGAGTCACAACAAGATATTCGGGGCCTCTTTCCAGTGAATCTCGCTGTACATGTCCTGCAGAGCTGCGCACCAGAATGATAGTACAGAATGTTTTACTGGAGGCTTTCACCAAGAAGTAGTAGCCGGGAAATTCAAAGCAGGGCTCAATGGGTCAACGGGTCTTCTCAGCGAGAGTATGGCAGTGCAGAAACAACTCAGTTTAAGATGAAGAAACCTAACAGGGATTTATAATCCAGCAGTATAAGGTTGTGCTCGTATCACAATCTGGTTTTCTCATATATGATTGTAATCTGTAAACAAATGCATTAAGAAGCAACATATCCATTTTTCTGACAAATTCTCGCCACATTGATTAGCTTTAATCAGGTAGGCAAAGGTGACTAAAGACTCTTACCAAATACAATGCTGTTCTGATTTTGCTTTCTTTCAGAGTTAGAGCAGTTCTGATCTCCTGCTTGCATACACAAGGTTTCCCAGGTTCCCAACCGCCTCTCTTTGTTCTAGCAGTGGTAGAAACTGGAGACATCACTCCCTTATTTCCTGCTTATGTACACAAGCATCCATAGGTTACCGACCATCACAGTGACGTCACTCCCTGCTGTGTGCTTTCAGTAAGACATGAGCTTGTTTATCTTTGTTACTGACAAACTTTAACCCTTTAGAGCTTTGTAGCCTTCTTCCTTACTGTTTTAAACATTTTGTTAGCAATGTCCTTCTAACAGGCCCAGCTAGGAATAGCAGAGCTGTAGAACGGCCCACAGCCTGAACAGGAAGTGGGAGCCTGAAGCTGTAGAACCACCCACAGCCTGGACAAGAAGTGGGAGCCTGAAGCTGATTGTGAAGAGCCTTTGTGAAACAGCATGGTGAGAACACCCCTTTAATGCTCAATGAGGTATAAATAAGTCATGGAAGGGTTAGGGGTGTGTGAGTTCATTCCATACACAGCAGTCAGCAGCAGGGATCAGAGATGAGGTTGATCCCAACCATTTAACCACCTTGATGCCGCAGTCAATGTCTCGTGGCATCTAAGTGATTAGGAAGGGGTGCAGCGCCATCTTCCACCACCCAACTGATCCCTCCACAAAAAGATCAAGAGGTGCCATTTGGGAGGCTTAATGAAGACCCTTAAGCCTGCCATGATTGTAATCCTATCATACTAGATCAATAACATTACTATATATTGCAGTATACAGTATAAAGAACAAGTCATCAAGTGATCACGTGTTCAAGTCCCCTAGGCGGAAAAAAAATGTAGTTAAATGAGTAATAAAAGCATTTTTAAACAACTTCTCCCTGCAAAAAAAGCGCCATCATACAGCCCTAATAGCAGAAAAATAAAAAGTTATCAGTCTCAGAAAATGCAGATGCAAAGCAATTTTTTTTAAAGTTTTTAATTTTTAAGTAGCAAAACATAAAAGAAACTCCCCAAACTATATATTGGGTATCCCACCAACCCACAGAATAAAGATAATGTAATTTACACCACATTACAAACTAGAAAATAGAAACCACCATTGCATACTCACTACCACCCTTTTGTATTCTACAAAAAAGTTTGCACGGCTCCAATACATTATCCAGATATTTACATGGCACAAATAAAAAATGCAACTCGCCTGGCAAAAAACAAGCCCTCAAATAGAGTTGAAACCAGAAGTTTACATCCGTTATATAAAAAGTACCATCTGCAGGTTTTTCTCACTCTCTGACATGAAATCAGAATAAATCTTCCCCGTTTTAGGTCAATTAGGAACCAAAATTATTTATATTTGCCAAATGACAGAATAATGAGAGAGAGAAGTCAAAGTCAAAAGTTTCCATACATTTCATTAGTATTTGGTAGCTTTGCCCTTAAACTATATGACTTGGGTCCAACGTTTTGGATCCTTCCACAAGCTTCTCACAATAGGTGGTATGAATTTTTGCCCCTTCCTCCTGGCAGAACTGGTGTAACTGAGCCATGTTTGCAGGTCCCCTTGCTCGCACCGGCCTTTTCAGCTTTGCCCATGCATTTTCAATAGGATTGAGATCAGGGATTTATGACAGCCCCTTTAGATCCAGTTTGGCAGTAGCTTCTAGTCAGTGTCCATTTGGAAGGCCCATTTCCGCCCAAGCTTTAACTTCCTGGCTGATGTCTTGAGATGTTGCTTCAGTATTGCCACATTATCTTCTTTCCTCATGATGCCATCTATTTTGTGAAGTTCACCAGTCCCTCCTGCAGCAAAACAACCCCACAACATGATGATGCTACCCCCATGTATCACAGTTGGGATGGTATTCTTAGGCTTCCAAGCTCCTCCTAAATTTTTGTTTCGTCCAAATTTAGGTCTTTGTTCCTGTGTGCATTTGCAAACATTAATCTGGTTTTCTATGTTTCTTTTGGAGTAATGGCTTCTTCCTGGCAGAGTGGCCTTTCAGCCCATGTTCATACAGTACTCGTTTCACTATGGATAATGGCACAATCTTACCAGCTTCCGCCAGCATGTTCACATCGTCTTTTACTTTTTTTCTTGGGTTGATATGCACATGTTGGACCAAAGAACGTTCATCTCTGAAACACAGAACCTGTCTCCTTCCTGAGCGGTATGATGGCTGGACATTCCCAAGTTGTTTGTACTTGCATATAATTGTTTGTACAGATGAACGAGGCACCTTCAAGTATCTGGAAATTGCACCCAAGGATGATCCACACTTGTGCAAGTCCATAATTCTCTTCCTGATATCTTGGCTGATTTCTTTACTTTCCCATAATGTTACAAACAGAAGCAGTGTGTTTCTGGTGTGCAATAAAAATACATCCACAGGTGTGTCTCTAATTAGCTCAAATGTTGACAATAAACCTATTAGAAGCTTCCAAAGACCTGACATCATCATATGGACGGTCCAAAATTGTTTAAAGTCATAGTAATCCTAGTGTATGGAAACTTTTGACTTTGCAGAAAGTAATAAAAATGCCTTAAACAATTCTCTCTCTCATTATTCTGGCATTTCCCAAATTAAATAATTTTGGTTCCTAATTGACCTAAAACATGTAAAATTTATTCAGATCTTTTTATATAGTGTATTTAAACTGGTTTCAACTGTAGTTATGTTACTGGAAAAAGAAAAAAAAATATGCGAACACATCTGGGTCATTAAGGGGTTCACATGTGTCCTTCTGTCTACATACATCACATTCCAAATTATGCAAATTACATTTTTCTCTGATTGACCTAATTGGTTGATGCAAATGACACTCAGACTAATGTTGAAATCAACGACCATTCGAGAAAAAAATCAAGTTTTATTGGACAAACCTCACAATGAATTTTTTTTTTCGAAATGAAAAGACTCAGAATGCTCTGCTTCAAACTATTCTGCACAACTGAGTTACAAAACATTCTACAGATTGTAAGGAACTGAAAATGGTCATTTTCGGATTTTAGCGCATTAAGAAGTTTACATTTACTGAACTCAATAGCTATTTTAATGATAAACATCATAACAGGTCTAGTTCCATGATAACATAGGAGCTGTTCTCTGATGTCAGCTTCACAATTTTTACATCCAAAAAACCTATGAGTTTTTGGAGAGTTTCTGTTTGAATTCTTTGCTGAATGTCAGAAACGCCTCCCAGAGTTGCTGTTTGAATGTGAATGGCTTCCCACCCTCAAATAGCTTTGGCTTGTCGGCCGCACCATGAGTTTCTTTTCTTTTATACCCATAGCAGCCAATGATTCAAGGTTTTCTGTGCAGCATGAGATGGGGCATTGTCCTGCATGTGATGATTTTGCTATTATTGTATTATGGAAGAAAATGGTCAGCCAGAAACTCTATGTACTTTGCAGAGATCATTTCACACCTTCAGAGACCCCAATGAGGCATCCAAAGCTCTCCCCATGATTCCAGAGCAAAACATGACTCCGCTACCTCTTGCTGACATCACAGCCTTGTTAGGACATAGTGCCCATTGACCAACCATCTCCTATTCCAAAGAGAATTGCCCGACCCTCATCAGTATGGAACCTGCACAAACACAGGGAGAACATACAAACTCCTTGCAGATATTGTCCTTGGTAAGGATTGAACCCAGGACCCTAGCACTGCATGGCTACAGCCCTAACCACTGAACCACTGTGCTGCACTGTGCTAACCACTGAGCCATTATGTTTTACTGTGCTAACCACTAAGCCACCATGCTATATTGTGCAAATCACTGATCCACTGTGCGTACTGTGCAAACCACTGAGCCAATGTGCTGTACTGTGCTAACTATTGAGCCACCATGCTATACTATGCAAACCACTGAGCCACCATGCTGCACTGTGATATCCTCTGAGCCACCTTGCTACACTGTGATAACCACTGAGCCACCATGCTGCACTGTGATAACCAGTGAGCTACCATGCGGTACTGTGCTATCCATGAGCCATTGTGCTGTACTTTGCCAACTGCTGAGCCACCATGCTGAACTGTGCTAACTGCTGCGCCACTGTTCTGTACTATGCTAACTACTAAGCCACCATGTTGTACTGTACTGACCACTGAGCTATTGTATTGTACTGTGCCGAAAACTGAGCCACACCCACTGTACTGTGTTAACCACTGAGCCATCATGATGTGTTGTGCTAACCAATGAGCCATTGTGCTGTACTTTGAAAGCCACTAAGCCATCATGCTGTACTGTGCTAACCACTGAGCTATCATGTTGCCTTGGGCTAACCAATGAGTCACCGTGCTGTACTGTGCTGACCACTGAGCCACCATGGGCCACACATTAATAAAATTGATGGGCTGCATTGCTTTTAAAATTTTATTTATAATAATTTTTAACATTTGTCCCAATATGGCATTGGACTGAGAGATTGTTTGATCGCTGTTATAATACTGTTAAAATACATTACAGTGCATGACTGTACTGTTATTTATTGTGGTAAATATCACTTAGTCAAAGTCACAGACAAACCAGATGCTGTTGTTAGATCTCAGGCTTTCATACCAACCATCAGCACCCTGCAGTTGCACATTAGGGTGCTGATGGTGGACAGAGCCCCCTCTAGTCTGTGAGACACTTCACATGCCACAATTGCTATTGTCCACGGCATATGAGATGTTAAATGGATGGTATCAGAGTAAATCCCGACCCATTATAGCAGGATCCTGGCAATTTTTTTATAAAGCTCTGGTCCCCCGCGGGCAATATCACAAGGCACTCCTATGTCAGGAAAGAGTCTCAGAAAATTGCGGCACAAAATGGAGAGCGACGACCCATGACTCTCCATTCTGTTCTGTAGGAGTTCTGAGTACACTGCTCAGACATCAATGTGCAAGGTAGGAACCCCACTTTAAGGCTGCGTCCACACGCCACAGTACAAATTCTGGCTGGATTCTGAATTAAAATTACTCCCAATTTTTTTTTTTTTTTTTTACAGTTTTTGGATTCGACAATCCCATTGAATTAAATAGATTAATAACCTGCCGTTTTCTGAGTAAAATATGGTGGATTGTTAAATATGTTCTAAGTTTTTTGAAATTGTCGTTTTGAAATCAGATCTCAGAAAATCCAAGATGTGTAGACGACACCTCGGATTTTCTATTCAGGTCTATGGGGCTCGTTTTACAGTTGCATTTTGATGGTTTTGAAAATCCAACTCCGCGCTAAAGTCAGACGGTAAAATCATTCTATTTAGATGGGCCCTAATGCTGTGATAATCAGAAGTGATGTTGGACAGAACAGCAGAGTGACATTCAGGCTGTAACGGGAGCACTACATTGCCGAACTAGTATGGCAACCTCCTAAAGCCTCTTAAAAACTATAACCCTAAGTTAGGGGTAGGAGACTAAAACTGGCTACACGTCCAAGCAGAAGAAGGCTTATTCAAATTTATCATCTTTATTGAAAATTATCATATAAAAGCCATGAACTACGGCTAAGGATATCTCTTCCGAAACAAGTTAGCGCACCGACACTACAATGCACTTTTGAGTGCTATATGGAGGTTGGCTGTATATCGGAAGATCATGGCTTTTATATAAACATTTTAATAAAGAAGAAATATCTTAACAAGCCTTCTTCTGCTTGGACATGTAGCAAGTTTTGGTCTTTTATTTGCTTCATTGGTGTAACGGGTGTCCCGCACCCCCGCTATGTCCTCTGCTGCTGCTGCGGGCGGCGCCGCGACCCGGTCTTCGGGCCGTGGGCCCACTCGCAGCTCTGCCTGTTACTCACCTCACCGCACTCCTGTGGCTTGCCAGGCGCGCACTCGACCCCTAGGGCACGCACGCGGTACTGCACTTAAATTTAAAGAGACATTGCGCCGGTGATTTGTTAACACCGGACACTGACTCTATTTAAGCCCTGCCCTTTCCTATTACCCCTGCCGAATCAATAGTGTCCTGTGCCTTGAGAGGAAGTGTTCCTATTATGTCCTTGCGTATTCTATGTACCATACCTTTTGCCTCCGTCCCTCGACCACGAACCTTTGCCGCCTGTCCTGACCTTCCTGCCTGTCTCCGACTACGAGCTTGCTTCACGATTTTGTACCACGCTACGCCTCGGCAGCCACCGCAAGCAAGTCACTTCAGGGGTAACGACCTGGTAGTGCTCCGCCACAGCAAGTCCATCCCGCTTTGACTCCGCTCCCTGGCGTGGCTCATACCATCGTTTGCGGTGGTCCAGAGGTTCCACATCTCTGATCTGCCATTTGATAGGCCCACCGTTACAATTGGAAAGTGGCTTCCTTTGCACCGTACAGCAGATCTCATGGAGACACACCGGTTGAGCCAACTTTCTTTTTCATAATTATAAGTTAGGGTTACGGTTAGGCATAGGGTTAGAGAAAAAATTTGAGTTTGGGATGTTTCAAACTAAATTTTTTTCACAAATTTGGTCAAATCTTGGTCAAGCTAATAGCAATGCAACAACACCAATAGAAAGTACGAACGTAAAACATTCATTTCGATTTTTTTCTTGAAATTTTTCAAAAATGCAGGATAAACGACACGACTCCCTTTAGTTAATACTCCACGTACCCTAATATTTTATATGGATAATAACAAGTGGTATCAAATCTGTGAATAAATTCACCAAAAATAGATCTCATAACATAATGAGCAATCACTCGGCAGTCTGCAGGAAACCATGGGAGATTACCCAGCGCTTGTTCTCAGCTGTCAACCAAAGTGTGCATAACACTTAATAGAAGTGTCTGTGAGAAGAAATGTCACTAAAGCAAGAAGATGAACTTGTCAAAATGTGTTAAAATAAAAGCGCGGCCAGAATGCTGACGACGTGATGTTTCACCTTCCTCTAACGAGCTCCGATTTTATCTGCTCATTGATGAAAGATCAATGAGGTTTTGGTTTTAATTAAACAATTGGAATGGATGGTGTTAGATAATGTCAAGTCCAGAGCGGGCCTGGGGGTAAGTGAGGAGAAGAGAACAGGGAGTGCAGTGACTCTGAGCGACAAAAAACGGACTGCAGAAAAAGCCCACATGGACGTACAGATAAGGCAAAGATCATTTGGCAGAAACAACTTGCTGCAGAGAGTTATCTTATATCAGAATCCACTAAGATAGTTGTTCTGTAACACAAGTAATGTCTCTATGTATTACATCTGTATTATGGGTGCGCTGCCATGGGCCCCAGAGGATGAGAGGGCCACTCAGGTGTAAGAACATTATACAAGTTGGTGGCTTTCTGCTTTCTGCCACTACTATATGGCTTTTTTCATATATCATATAATTATCCCTACCTTCAATCATTGCTGCAGTTCCAGTTTACATTCATTAGAGGTTGGGGGCCTATCTTATTTTGCCATGAATTTTAGCTACAACCTAGATCTGTATGTTTATCCCAGGCAGGTTTACAATCACTTACTGCTGATTTTCTAACTAAATCTGTTGGAACTTTCTTCCCAGCATTTATTCCTGTTTTAATAGAATAATATTGTCTGACACTGTTTGTGATCTACCCCCCAACGAATCTCAGATCTCGCCCTTTTGTTATTGTGTATGGTTTCTTATTGTAAAAAAACTTTCCCTCCTGAACCTTATCTAAACCTCTTACATATGTAAAGGTTTTCTATCATGTTTCCTTCTTTTCCTCCTTCCTCTTATAACATATGTTCAGGTCTTCCTCATGCCACCCCTTCCTCCTGTCACAATGATTTCCATCATATCCCCCATTTTACTTCTTCCACCCTGCCACGTATGTAATAGCTTCCTCTTTGTCTTCCTTCCTCCTATAACATATGTAAAGGTTTCCATCATGTCCCTCCTTTCTCTTCTTTTTCCTTGTAACATATGTAAAAGTTTCCATCATATCCCCCTTTTTCCTTCTTCTTTACTGCCACATATGAAATAGTTTTTATCATGTCTCCTCTTTCTTTACCTTCCTTCGATAACATATGTAAACGTTTCCATCATGTCCCTCCTTTCTCTTCCTTTCCCCTATAACATATGTAAAAATTTCCATCATGTCTCTCCTTTCTCCGAATATCATAAGTAAATGTTTCCATTACGTCCCTTCTTTCTCTTCTTTCTTCCTATAACATAATGTATATAAAGGTTTCCATCATGTCTCCCTTTTTCCTTCTTCTTTGCTGCCACATATGAAACAGTTTTTATCATGTCTCCTCTTTCTTTACCTTTCTTCGATAACATATGTAAACATTTCCATCATGTCCATCCTTTCTCTTCCTTCCCCCTATAACATATGTAAAAATTTCCATCATCTCTCTCCTTTCTCTTCTTTCTTCGAATATCATAAGTAAATGTTTCCATTACGTCCCTTCTTTCTCTTCTTTCTTCCTATAACATAATGTATGTAAAGGTTTCCATCATGTCTCCCTTTTTCCTTCTTCTTTGCTGACACATATGTAACAGTTTTTATCATGTCTCCTCTTTCTTTTCCTTCCATCTATAACATATTTCAAGGTTTCCATCATGCCTCCTTTTTCTCTTCCTCCCTCCTATAACAGATGTAAAGGTTTCCATCATATCCCTCCTTTCTCTCCCTTCTTCCTGTAACATAAGTAAAGGGTTCCATCATGTTTCCTCTTACTAATCTTTTCTCCAGGCTATTCAAACTAAATTATTTTGTTTTGTGCTTGAATCCTTCCACCATTTTTGTAACTCGTCTGTCATCCTTTTCATTTTTGTCAATGTCTTTTTGTAGGTGAGGTCGCCGACCTGATACCAGTATCTCAGATATGGAGTCACTATATCTCTTTACAGCGTTGCCTCTCTTTTGCCTCTGTTTATCCCAGTTAGATATCTAGCAAAGCAGTGAATCATTTTATCTTCACTACTAACCCGGCCGCACTGGTGACTCATTTTGGAGCTAAAAAAACACCACAATTTTTTGGGCCATGTTCACAGCTCAGTTGCTGGACTAAACTGAACCCAGAAGCTGGCAATTCGGGCCTTTATGGTAAAAGGGAAAAATTGACAGGTGCAGCTAATTGCAGAGCAAAAGCTCACATACCCCACTGCTAGGGGAACAATTAGATGATAAAGAACTGCACACCAACTTAACACCTGTTCATACCAGCATGCAGAAAAGCCACAGTATAATGCATGGGGAGATTGCACAAATGCAAAAATACCAATAGAAAAACCACTCACGTACCCTCAGTGCATGAGGGGGGTGGTTTCTGGTACTACAATTGCATACAAATAAGGCGATATAGAAGGGTGCCATAAATACAGATACGATTAGCTGCACCTGTCAATTTTTCCCAGTTAGCATAAAGTCCAGAGTTGCCAGCTTCTGGGTTCAGTTTAGTCCAGCAATTGAGCTGTGAATATAGCCCAAAAATTGTGGTGTTTTTTGAGTAAGTAATGTCCCATTTTTTGTATGTTTTTTTCTGTAAATAGTTAGCGTAGGGACTCTCAAGACATGAGGAGCCTTGACAGGGCTTGCGAGGTTGCGTATTGGGGCCCCTGTACCAACTAATACCTCATATTTAAAAAAATTTCAGTATGTCATATGTTTTATCTACCCAACAGTGCTGGGGAGCGGAGGGTGCCTGTACTTTGTGTTGGACGCCTAGAAAGTGCTGGGCAGTCCGTCTAATCTAATAGTATGGGCGTCACTAATAGGTTGTAAGCCAGCATGGTGTACCACACATATTTGTATTTATGGCACCCTTCTGTATCGCCTTATTTATATGCAATTGTAGTACCAGAAACCACCCCCTCATGCACTGAGGGCATGTGAGTGTTTGTTCTATTGGTATTTTTGCATTTGTGCAATCGCCGCATGCATTATACTGTGGCTTTTCTGCATGCTGGTGTGAACAGATGTTAAGTTGGTGTGCAGTTTTTTATCATCTAATTGTTCCCCTAGCAGTGGGGTATGTGAGCTTTTGCTTTACAATTAACTGTACCTGTCAATTTTTTCCAATTAGCATAAAGGCCAGAGTTGCCAGCTTCTGGGTTCAGTTTAGTCCAGCAATTGAGCTGTGAACATGGCCCAAAAATTGTGGTGTTTTTTGAGTAAGTAATGTCCCCTTTTTTATATGTCATTTTGGAGCTATCAGAAATCAGAGCTCCTAAATCAGGTGAGGGGACTGTCTGTCCCAAGGGCCATATTCACTCTTGAAATCATTTGGTACAGCCTTATGCTTGGTGTCTGTCCTTCCTGAGTCAACATGCAATTACCAGGAGCTTCAGAGAACAGCGCATGCGCAGTAGCAGATCTCAATCAAAGTTTTCCTTCCCAATGGGCTATCACACCAGCGCTCTTCTCCAAAGCTCCTGACACTTGTTTTATGACTCAGCTACATCTACCACAACAGTAATAGCTCCATCAGTAATGCCCAGTTATACTACCGCATGTCAGGGGAGAAAGGGCATGGTCATCACAGCAGTGAGAGACGGAGATTCGGCTGCATTGCGTCTAAACTCAGGAGGGGCATCCAGATATTCAAGGCCAACTCTAGTCCATGCTGTTTCTAACCCAATATGCTACTGAACATCGCGAGTGATGTGGACATATTATGCAATGTGCTTGAGTCTCCATTCCCCCCGTGCTGTGAACTTAGGATGAGTTGGAACATCTAGCACTGCAGTTACAACTCTTGTCCATGTATTTTCTTCCCTGCTGTGCTGCAACAGGGAAATGGGGATGAGATTTGGTCCTGATGTACTTGTCCATTGTCATGATCTGCAAGTTTCCCTGCCCCCTCCCCCCCCTCTTTGTCAGTAACTTTCCTTTGGATCCTGATGCTGGAATCTGACCTTTGCTCTCTCTGCCATCCAGCATAGCAATTGTTAATTCCAGCATCAGTTCTCCTTCAGCTGCAGCACATCTTCTACAGTGCCTTGCGAAAGTATTCGGCCCCCTTGAACATCTCAACCTTTTGCCACATTTCAGGCTTCAAACATAAAGACATAAAATTTAATTTTTTTGTGAAGAATCAACAAGTGGGACATAATTGGGAAATGGAACGAAATGTATTGTATATTTTAAACTTTTTTAAAAAATAAAAAAAAACTGAAAAGTGGGGCGTGCAATATTATTCGGCCCCTTTACTTTCAGTGCAGCAAACTCACTCCAGAAGTTCAGTGAGGATCTCTGAATGATCCAATTTTGTCCTAAATGACTGATGATGATAAATATAATCCACCTGTGTGTAATCAAGTCTCCGTATAAATGCACCTGCTCTGTGATAGTCCTCAGGGTTTCTGTTTTAAAGCACAGAGAGCATCATGAAGACCAGGAACACACCAGGCAGGTCCGTGATACTGTTGTGGAGAAGTTTAAAGCTGGATTTGGATACAAAGAGATTTTCCCAAACTTTAAACATCCCAAGGAGAAACTGTGCAAGCGTTTCTTTATTGAAATGGAAGGAGTATCGGGACCACTGCAAATCTACCAAGACCCGGCCGTCCCTCTAAATTTTCCATCTCAAACAAGGAGAAGACTGATCAGAGATGCAGCCAAGAGGCCCTTTGATCACTCTGGATGAACTGAAAGAGATCTACAGCTGAGGTGGGAGAGTCCTCTCCATAGGACAACAATCAGTCACTGCACAAATCTGGGCTTTATGGAAGAGTGGCAAGAAGAAGCCATTTTCTCAAAGATATCCATAAAAAGTCTCGTTTAAAGTTTGAAAACAAGCCGCCTGGGAGACACCAAACATGTGGAAGAAGGGGCCGCCGGGGAGAACCCAACATGGGGGAAGAAGGGGCTCTGCTCAGATTAAACCAAAATCTAACTTTTTTGCCACAATGCAAAACGATATGTTTGGCGTAAAAGCAACACAGCTCATCCCCCTGAACACACCATCCCCACTGTCAAATATGGTGGGGGCAGCATCATGAAGACCAAGGAACACACCATACCCACTGTCACACATGGTGGGGGCAGCATCAGGGTTTGGGCTTTTCTTCAGCAGGGACAGGGAAGATGGTTAAAATTGATGGGAAGATGGAAAGGAGCCCAAATACAGGACTTTTTCTGGAAGAAAACCTGCTGGAGTCTGCAAAAGACCTGAGACTGGGACGGAGATTTATCTTCCAACAAGACAATGACCCCAAACATAAAGCAAAATCTACAATGGAAGGTTCCCAAATAACCATCTCCAGGTGTTAGAATGGCCGAGTCACAGTCCAGACCGGAATCCAATCGAGAATCTGTGGAAAGAGCTTAAAACTGCTGTACACAAACGTTCTCCATCCGTCACTAAGCTCCAGCTGTTCACAAACGCTCTCCATCCAACCTCATGAGCTCCAGCTGTTCACAAACGCTCTCCATCCAACCCCACTGAGCTCCAGCTGTTTACAAACGCTCCCCATCCAACCCCACTGAGCTCCAGCTGTCACAAACCTCTCCATCCAACCTCACTGAGCTCCAGCTGTTCACAAACGCTCCATTTCCCAAACCCCACTGAGCTCCAGCTGTTCACAAATGCTCTCCATCCAACCTTTACTGAGCTCCAGCTGTTCACAAACCTCTCCATCCAACCCACTGAGCTCCAGCTGTTTACAAACGCTTTTCCAACCAACCTCACTGAGCTCCAGCTGTTACAAACGCTCTCCATCCAACCTCCTGAGCTCCAGTGTTCACAACCTCTCCATCCAAACCCCACTGAGCTCCAGCTGTTTTACAAACGCTCTCCACCAACCTCACTGACTCCAGCTGCTCACAAACGCTCTCCATCCAAACCCCACTGAGCTCCAGCTGTTTACAAACGCTCTCCATCCAACCTCACTGAGCTCCAGTGTCACAAACGCTCTCCATCCAACCTCACTGAGCTCCAGCTGCTCACAAAACGCTCTTCCATCCAACCCCACTGAGCTCCAGCTGTTTTCCAGGGAATAATGGCAAGAATTTTCAGTCCCCTCAATGTGCAAACTGATAGAGCAAACCCCCAAGCGACCTGCAGCTGTAATCGCAGCAAAAGGTGGCGCTACAAAATATTAACTTATGGGGGCCAAATAATATTGCATGCCCCAATTTTCAGTTTTTTATTTTTACAAAAGTTTTAAATATCCAATAGATTTTGTTCCACTTCACAATTGTGTCCCACTTGTTGTTGATTCTTCACAAAAAAAATAACATTTTATTTCTTTATGTTTGAAGCCTGAAATGTGGCAAAAGGTTGAAAAGTTCAATGGGTCCGAATACTTTCGCAAGGCACTGTACCAGACTGAGCTAAAAAACCCAGCTACTACCTCTAGTCTAGGGTCCATTGCACTAAGGTTCATGCCCTCTGAGTGACCTAAGTCCTATGTTTGTTGTCTTCCTGGTTCTGACCTCTGCCCATCTGCTGGTTTATTCTTGCCTGATTGTTTTTTAGAGATGCTTGTTAAGGTCTCTATTAAATTCTCACTCTTCCGTGCGAGTGCACTAGGGATATCCCAATCATCAGGCAAGTTGAAGTCACTCATAATTACTATATCTCTCTTTATAGCTGTATGAGTAATTTCATCAACCAGAAGCTTATCCTAATCCTCAGTTTGCCCTGGAGGCCTGAATATCACACCACTTGTAATCTTGGATACCTCTTTAGTTTGCACACAGACCCAGAGAGTTTCCAGCGCTTTATGTGTATTTTGAATTCCAGGTAATTACAGATTATTTTTGACATGATTGACTTTTCCACACCCTTACTCTACTTTGTCTATTCTGTACAATGAATATCCAGGTATGGCTATTTCTCAGTAATTACAAACCCTGAATCATGTGTCTGCTATCTTAAAGGGGTTGTCTCATCTCAAAGTTTCATAGGTTGCATTAATGAAATAATGCTGCTTTGCTCTGTCACTTCCTGGTCAAGCTGTCTGTAATTAGCATATGAACTCTTTGTGATCAGACCTCTGATAATTAGATAAATCTCATGATGTCAGGACCAGGGAAGCTTCTGAGGTAAAGTAAATAGCAGTTATTACTGGCTTTTGTCTAAAAGATCAGATAACAGACAAGCTTTTACTGTCAAGAGTTCTGTGCTGCGCGACCTGTGTGATGATGTCACTCCCTGCTATCAGATAGAACAAACAGCAGGGGGCGACAAGAACACAGGTCGGTCACTTGGGGAACCAGAGAGAGCACAGAAGGTGATAACATCACTTGTAGCTCCTCAACAACAACAAAAAAATGAACAATGAAATATATTTGGAAAACGTCTTTTGTTAGTGTTTCCAACATGTTGAAAGCTAATCTTTGTAGCGAGACAACCCCTTTAACCACATCTGAACTATCCATAGATATGATAGCCATTGGCTCATAGAGCCTGTTAACCAATCTTGATTACCAGTGGATATTATATGAAGACCATTGCTATTGCTTAAAAAGACTTGGGAACATTGATAAACAGTAGTGTTCATTTCTGTGACCAATGCCAGGCAGCTGCTGCCAAGGCAAATAAACTCATGGGTTGCATTAAGAGAGGCACTGATGCTAATGGCAAAAACAAAGTTTTCCTTCTGTACAAATAACTGTTGAGGCCACACATGGGATATTGTACAAGGAGATTCATTTGAAAGAGGCCCAGATATTCCGTAATAACTCTCCTAGGACGAAGCAATCTGAAAGAAGCAATGTGCTCCTTCGTATATGGAACTTTACACAAGCTGTTGGCCATAGACACTGGAAAGTCGTTGTGACGTTTAACCTCTGTTTGTGACTTCTGGACACATACTTCCATCTTAACTCAGTCACTCAACTTCACACCAGTGACTAGCTTTCCCTAAATCTGTCCCTAAAAATTTGGCCCTAATGCTGACCCTAACACCAGACCCCACTGGCTCTATTCAATTCCTGAAGTCATCCCTAACAATATCCCCAATGAAACAGCACAGAACTACCAAAGAGAACTCTGGAATAGAACACACTAAAATACTGACGCAGGACAGAACTAAAGCAAACAGAGACATAAGGACAAACAGGTTCTAGCTAACTGGGTACAGAAAAAAAAAGAACAGGACATAGCAGAACAAAAATACATAATATACTAGAAACAGAATGCATGCAGATCCCAAGGCTCAAGCGCTAAGCTTTACAGTATACATTGTGTCAGCCACCAAGTGAGCCTCAGCTTTACAGAGGGGTAGCAATAAACCATTCCCACTTAATTGAGCTTAAAGGGGTTGTGCAACGAGTGCAAAAGATGGCCGAAACTCACAGTGCAGCGGTGCATTCAGCTCTGCTCAGAACTCCCATGGAGCAGAATGGAGTGCCGTGCGCAGGAGAGACCAGCTTTCAAGTCCGCGCTCAAAGTTTCGGGAACCCGTTTCCGAGATAGGTGCTATCACTATGTAGTGATGAGCGATTTGGCCAATTATCTGCTTCGAGTCGATTCCAGATTTTGGGTAAACATCTTGCCTACTTTCGATGCTCAATTGCGATTAATCTCTGATTCCTATTAAAGTCTATTAAAGTCCCACTAAAGTCTAAAGTCAGACTGTGGTGGCCGCTAGCAACTCGGAAATATAATTGGGTGCTATTTCACGGTGGTTTGAGATGAGAAATATGAGTAATATAAATGCAGATGTGAACCCCACAACAAAAGGACACCCGTTACTCTGACTGTGCTGGCTGCTGGCAACGCAGAAATAAAATTTGGTGCCATTTCACAGTGTCTTGAGAGGAGACATATGTCTGATGCAGGATCTGCCACCCCCCCCCCCCCCCAAACCAGGTGCCACCCCACGTCCCACAGCTATGCCGGCCAGAGCACTGGAGCTGTTTCCAAATCTCTAACTAATACTAACTAGAATTGTCTAATCTGGCTGTACCCTAAGATAACTAATTTATTAAGTACCCTTTTCAGTAGTAAAAATGCTATGAAATAGTCTTTACTAGCTTTGAAAAAAGCTGAGCAGAGAGACAGCTGTCTGTTCTGTTCGCTGTGTGGAAGCTAATGCTGCTGAGCAGGAAGTGCAGTCACATAGATAAAACAAGGTCATGTGATTTCCGCAGCCAATGAGATCCCTACACACCCCACTGGTGACGTTCTTCAACCCCCTGCCCCCCGTGCTCTGCACTGATTGGCTGGCCGCCAAAATTACAGGAAGCGAAGAAAATGGCGCGATTGGAATCCGCGATGATGAATCTTGATAAGATTTTAATGAAAATAATTTCTTCATCGCAGAACCAAGATTTTAGTGAAAATCTAGGAGATCTCAACTTTTGTCGATTTAATCGCTCAACACTACTGTAGTGCTGAGACCTGCACCGTTCAGACAATGATGGCATATCCTAGTGATCCGAGCATTATGCCATCATTGTCTATTGTGATAGAACCCCTTTAATCAGCCACGTGGTCAGATGATCAGTTTTGAGAATTGATTCATTCATACCAATTTTATACATAAACCATAAACCTCAAAATGTGACTTCAATTAAAGTAGACCTACTGTTTGAAATCTGTCCAGAAGATAGTGTAAGGTTTAATGCTGGCTTATAGTACACCTCACCCATCCAAGATACAAGGGCAAAGGACTTGTCTAAGAATTGTCCAGTCCAGCAGGTTCCTATACCAATGGTTGGACAGTCACTAGTTCTTTAGGAAAAAAGGACTTTGAAGCAGGGGTAAGCACAAAGGCTCTTTCACCCTCCTCTGATATAGCGCCATTCCTATGCCCTGACTTTTCATTCATTAGAATAGTGCAGTTCTATACACAGCGCCTGATCAGAAATGTCTTTGTTACAGTGAAACCTTAGGGTATGTTCACACGGGGTAATTTCGGCACACATTTCGCGTCGTATTTGCGCTCTAATACGGGCGAGATGCGCGCCAAAATTACAGTAATCCATAGTTCTCTATGAGAACTATGGATTACGCCTCCTCTCCCCGCGCATACAATACAATTGTATTGTACCCGCGGGAAGATAAGTGACATGTTAATTGCTTGCGGCGAATACGCGTTGCGAGTAATGACTATCATTGGGGCAGGTGGGCTGCCGGCCCCCCCCCCGCACCACGGGAGTACGCGCTGATCAGCGCGACTCTCAAATCACCCGCCGTAATTGCAGCCATACTGTACTCGCCGCAATTACGCCGTGTGAACATAGCCTTACGGTGCTGCAACTATTTTATTCTACACATTGGGGGGAGATCGCACAATCTGAAATAGACAGTATCAGTATCCTAAGCCCACAACCCAATTTCTTGCACAAGAAGATGTGTGTGTAGGGGGAAAGGGTACCCATGGGTGGAGCGACTGGAAGGACAGAGGTGTCTCGGCAGTAAGACTCAGACGGGCTGCAGAAGTATCATTAAGTCCTGCCGTGCTGCGGTTGGCGGGAATACTGGCATGGGCAGGTAGGCTCAGTAAACAGAAGCACTGTGTACTAGTCCTGCTGTGCTGCGGCCAGTAGGAAGACTAAGTCCCAACAGAAGTACTGTACTAGAGGAGTCCCGGGGCGTGACTCAGTGTGTCAGAGTCCTGCCCCATAAATCCCCATTTGTAACTAGGGGACAGTTGTAAGTCAGAACGATGTAAGTCGGGGATTGCCTGTGATATATAGCATTGGCCAATATCCTCCCAAGAAGCATAATGGATTACCAACAGATGGACAGGAGCATCACAGTTCTGGGAAAAAGACGTATGGATCTAGGATTTCTCACATAGTCAAGTGATAATCCAGAATATTATATGTCAATGCTACTCAATTTCCTTATGGAGATTCGGCTTCCAGTGAGTCTTTAGGGTAATGCTACTTGGGAGAAAAAAAAATGTAAAATAGTTCTACTCCAGTAAGAAGGAAACTGTCTCTATGGTGCCACCTAGAGGTGTCACTAGGAAATTTCCTTAAAGGGGTCATCCAGGAGTCTAAAGATTTCATAGAACACTATAAACAACATTTATATGGAAAAGTAAAGATATCCCACTACCTTCATGTGTTTCCTTTCTTTTGCCACCTAATTCATCTATCATAAGATCCACTTTTTGCAGCAAAATTTCCTGCTTTTAGGAGTGTCATTAGTTCTTCAGCATCTCTTTCCTACAACTCCCAGACTGCATTGCAATCTAGGACTTCCCTCCACAGTTATCACTGCTAAATATTGTGCTGACATTAGTCTGTAATCCCACCAGCTCTGTACTCACTGTCATGAGAATGATGATAGGACTCATGAGTCACTGTGTAAACCATACAGAGCTTCAGTCATCATTTTCATGACAGTAGTAAACAATCCCCCCACCTCTGAACTGTGGTCCTCTGCTCCCATTACTAAGTTCTGCTAGAAGGACTCAGAAATAAACAAACAGTTCCTCCTTCCCTGTAATTAATCTAATGTAATTAATTCTATTCACTTGTAAACTGCAAACCTGAAAGAGTCAATGCAGCAAGATTGTTCTCTGCTCAGGTCACCCCCACTAAAGGGGAGAGTTCCAGAGCTGAGCCTGGTTACAAAGCACACCCACTGAGTGATGACAAAACATTCACTGATGCCATGTGATCAATGAAAGTAGGGTGCTTTGCAAGAATGGGGACGAGAGGCTCTTTGCCTGGTTTTGCACAGACGGACCGGTAAATAATTTTTAATAAGCATAAATTAAAAATTTTAATATGATACAGTTGTGAGCACTATGGCAAATAATAAGAGCCCAGTGAACCCCTTTTACCCTGAATAAGTTCTACTTTGTGTTTTAATACAGCACCCTTTTAAGCCCCCTCCCCACAAAAAAAAATAGTATTACTATGAGTGATTCTCTTATTTATGTTGAAAAATATGAAGAATGAATGTCATGCACCACTACCAAGAAAGCGAAGAAATAAGAAAACCTGTGAAGTGAATTTTTCGGACTGCCCGACAGTCATATAAGTTAGAAAGGGCCTTTTCTCCTAATATTCCTATTTCTATTTTAAGGCAGGTGGAGGGGAGCGCAGCTTTTGGAATGAAACTTTTTACAGTCATAATAAGTGTAGAGAACGCAATGTTATGTATAATGGACTTCTGCATGAAAATAGTGAGGTGTGAAATTGTTCTATGGACTCCTTACAGATTCAGGGCAAGAGGAAGAGAATGAAAGCTCACATCTCAGTATGGCTAATCTTTTCCAATTGAAATTGAAAATTTTCATCTTTCAGCTGCACATTAGATTTTAGTTTACACTATAAAAGTTGTGTTGCAAGATGGTGAGATGATTGGAATATTTAGAGGTCGTAGTCTAAAGTATAGTTGGCTTGTGGAAAACAGAATGAGACGTATAGGATCTGCTTTTTTCATGAAACAGCGCCACCCTTGCCCATAGACTGGGTCAGTTATTGCAACCTATCTCTACTCAAGTAACAGACTTACCATATGACACTGTTTTTGAAAAAAGTAAAACCCTTTCTCTAATCTGGGACCCTGTTTTTAATGTCAAGCCACATGGACACAATCACACGACTGGAACTGTCTATTACCAGTAGGATTTCCATACAATTAGAAAAGATTTCATATCACCAGAGTATACGTCACTTCTTGATTGGTTAGGGAACCCCCAATAATCTTTGGAAGAACCCCTATGATCATAATGTCATGGCAGGTGTGGCAGAGCGACTACAGGTAGTTGCCTGTTTCTGCCACAAGGTGGAGTTATAACAGAGTTGTATTTGCAACGTGCCACCAAGGATACCTGGCCTTGGTGGGATAGGAGCCAGCCTTATGTATTGTCAGCAACACTAAGTAGTTGGAAACTGTGTATTGTTAGTTTGGCTTTTCAGCCGTTCCTGGGAGGGCTCTTATTGGTAGAGGACAATGTGTCGGTTGGGAGTCAACTCCCAAAGGTCCAGGCCAGGATTTGGATAGGTCTCGGGTTTCCTATAAAAGGCCTAGTCATTCAGGTGTACAGGTGTTATTGTTCGCTTCCTGGAAGTGGAGCTGCGAAGAGCGGAGGAGAGGCTCTTGCCCCAGAGGCTTGAGGCCAGCAGGTGGCTGACCTCTGTAAGCCTAACCAGTGGAGGCTGGTAAAAACGGTGTCTTGACGTTGCTGGACATTAGGTCCAGACTATTTGTAGTATGTGTTTCTACATGTGTAGTAAGCGGCCAGACAGCCTGGGTTTTATGTCCATTTATTTCTGTGCACTGTGTGCTGTGCTGAAGAAATAAAACTGGTGGAGACCAGACTTAAAGATACCCGGTGTCAAAGTGCCCTGTGTTGAAGTGCCAATCTGCTTACCCAAGCGGCGATCCCTGAGCTGGTCCAAGATGGCGGACGAAATGTGAGTGGAACGTCACACAGGTCATAGAGATTCTGCATACAATTCTAAGACCAGAATCCCTGTGCACTCTTCGTCTATGGAGAAACTGCGGTCATGATCACATTTTATGACTTTCCAAGATCACAAATGATTTTGAGAAGCTCAATCATGTTACCAGATCCCCTTGTGTTTAGTAGAATTTTCTCGTTGATGTCTCCATAAGGTCAGTATCACATGAGGTTATTTCAAACATGATTTTGCATCCGTTTCACAATTGATTGTCACAGCCAATAGTGAGTTAATTGACCCTAACTCACAGACATGGGCATAGCTATAGTGAAGCAGTCGCTACCGGGCCCTGAAGCCTGGGGGCCCAAAGGCCCTTCTCCCACATTAAAGGACATCAGTGTTATAAATGGCACATGGTAGTTGGGGACCCTTTATAAATTTTGCATTGGGACCCTGAAGCTTTATGTTATGCCTCACCATAGATCACATGTGAGTTTGGGTCAGTAAACTTACAGTTGAATGGGAAGTTCAGTTGTAATCAGGGTTAGAATGGGACAAATAAGCCACCCTGGCCCAAATCTCCACTAGCCCACTACAATATTGACCTCTATTTTTCCCTTGGTCACGCACCTTGCCATTTTCTAAAATAAACAGCACTATAACCACAAACAAGAACATAAAAGTGGCTCAGATAAATCCCTTATCACAGATTCAGGGACTGGGGTGCAATCACTTTGGCAATCAGGGACAAGTCTACACTGCTACTATACAAATGGCGATATAACCTACAATATCACCAAGTAGTGACCCCATGATGGTCAGACACCAGCTCAGGTCCCCCTCATCTGACTGTAAATACCGCAGTGATCCAACAGTGCAAAATAACCATTGGCATCCAGGAACTCACAAGTGACATCTTCTCTGACCGGAGTCACTCTTTTTCCCTTTCCTTCTCCAGTTTTCTCCTTCTCCGTTTCTCCCGTCCACCACTTTTCCCTGCAGAATTCACCACACAAACATCTCCAGCACCTAACAGTAAAAGTACCTTCAAAAGGCTATGGGGCTCCTGCTTGCGCACCCAGCTTTAGTCCTGTCTTATGTTCCTTATAGTAGGGAGGTACACCCCCAAAATAAGTAGGCAGATAGGTAGACCTTAACTAGCCAAGTAGTTACATATACCTCCTCTTTGGATAGGTAGGTATATAAGCCCCCCATTAAGTAGGAAGGTAGTTATATAAGTCCCCTCATTCTGTAGAAAGGTATATAGAACTAGTAGGTACAAGTTAGGTATATAGATTGGCATAAAGGCCACTAATTAAGTAGATAGGTAAGTATGGAAGCCCCACACATGGAGGTGCATGCAGTTAAAAACATACACCGGAATTTGGGACCCACGGTGGATTCAACAGTCCCTCAGTGGGGCCCTTTTAGCCAGAGTAGTGGTCAGAAACCTGGCGGCCCTCTGGTAATCTGCCCAGATTGTCAGTCCAGGCCGGCCGTAATACAGATTAAAAAATGTCCCCTTAATACATGTGAAGCCGGTGTGGTCTGTAAAAAAGGGGCAAAAAACTCAGTGTTCATCCAGGTTATACCCCACCATTCTCATTGTGATGGTCACTGTAACAGCACATGTTGTACACCACCTGTGTCATACTGCTTTCCAGCTTCATCTCCAAATGCCTGACAAAGGGCTAGTGCCCGAAATATTTGCATTTCCTTAAAAAAATTCTTCGTAACGCATTCTCGAATCTTGGCTAAACTGATTTCCCATCTTGTGGTGATACATGAATAAAATTCAAGAATATGCTCCGGAGTGTGGCTTCTCCACCAAAGAAACGTGCTGTCTGCAACAGAATGTTCCCAATGGCATTATAAATCGAGGGGGCCTATCTGGTGCTGCTAGTGTCTTGTACGGAGACATCACAGCTTAAAATCAGTTTCTCTGTTCTGATAATGAAAAAAAAAATCATTAAATTCACAATGGTTGACACATGTATTTGGAACTGACTGCACCCACAGCTGCTGGAGGGTCCATAGAGCCAACACCATTATCCAAGGGGGACACAGCTGCTGGAGGGTCCATATAGCAAACACCACCATCCCGGGGCGACACAGAAGCTGGAGGGGCCATAGAGCCAACACCTTTATCCAAGGGGGACACAGCTGCTGGAGGGTCCATAGAGCAAACACCACCATCCAGGGGACACACAGCTGCTGGAGGGGCCATGGAGCC
>JAODAL010049186.1:0-28371 GCA_025379985.1 Phyllomedusa bahiana
CTCCCCCTTATCCCTCTATTCGCTGAACTCTCACCCTCATCCCTCTATTCGCTGTAATCTCTGGTCCTCATCCCTCTTTTCCCTGTAATCTCTGGTCCTCATCCCTCTTTTCCCCTGTAATCTCTAACCCTCATCCCCTCCCCCCTTTTTCCTTTGTACACCCAAAAGGGGGAAGTAAAGTAGAGGCAGATCTTTCTTCGCGTCTCGTTATTAAAACCCTGAAAATACACACCGCGGGCCCCTCAATGCAGATCAGGGTTTAAAACTTGGTGCCATATAGCCCCCAGAGTCCATTGCTAAACTCTTATCAATCCACTAGGCTTAACAAACGCCCCTTAAGGGCTGTTATGACTTCCAGAAAAGTAGGTTACAGGTCCCCCAGTAGGTACATAGGTAGGTTATACGTCCCCCAGTAGGTATATATAAAAGAAAGAAGAGAGAACAGACAGGCGCCCAATAGGGAAGTATAGGATATAAAAGAAAAAAACAAAAAAACACAAAGGGGGCGCACAATAGTGAAGATGGTAAAAATAGAGATTGATTGAAAGAGTAGGTAGATGTGTTTTCCCTTCTGAGGTTGCGCTCCTTTTTATAGAGGCACAACTCTCATATCCCGCTTGCAGGGCTTTGTGGTGCCGTACCCCTTATCACGGCGGCCGCTGGTCTGGGAGGTTCCGGGGTTCAGATGAACGCCGGATAGATGCAGATAAAAAGATAAAATGGCGGACCGGCGCACGTGGAATTGAGAAAAAAAGCCAAGATTCTGACTTATAGAAAAGGGGTCTTTAATTTTTAAAAAGAATAAAAAAAGGGGGAGAGAGATGGCGCTCTATGTGAAGATCCGTCTATAGCAGTTTAAAAACACTTGAAAAAATTATTGGGGTTTGCTCACCTTTGGTCGTTGTGCAAAGTATTTTAGAGGCACAACACTCATATGAAAATTAAAATAGGCTCTGTCTGAGCCTCGAAAAAAACGGCAGCCGCTTAGTCCTCTCCTCCGAATCCAAAAGGTGGGGGACGGGTACAACGTGGAATAATGCACAAAATGCGATGGACCGGGCGCTCGTCTTTGAATCAGACCTCGTGGAGGGTACCGTTGAATAAAAACATATGTTTATTCCATATAAAATGCAGTGACACTGTATCATTTGAGAAAGTGCCGATTCAGGGCACGAAACGCGTTGTGTGTGTTGCAGTCTTATGCTGAGGTTAATACTTTTTGCATTTTATATGGAATAAACATAAGTTTTTATTCAACGGTACCCTCCACGAGGTCTGATTCAAAGACGAGCGCCCGGTCCATCGCATTTTGTGCATTATTCTTTAATTCTTAAAAGATGCAGGGGTAGTAGACCCTCGCACCATTAAAAACTCAGGACAATAAAAAACCCAACGCGTTTCCTGCCGTTTACCGGCACTTTCTCAAGGGTAATGCCGTAGTAAAAATTACTGTGATATTTAAATGGAGTGGTATTTTTGTATAGGTCGGCTGAGATGTCAATCAACATATCAAAGAAACCGACTAGTTGGATGAGCTGTCAATCAAGATCATCAGTGGCAGGCTTCAAAAGACAGGAGATAGTTCGTGTTGGTATACGATTGGAGGAGCGGTACATCAATCAGCATTACGGGTGTTAGTCTTTTCAGGTCGGGAGATCTCCGTGGAGAATTCGCTACGGCAAGGAATGTGTTGCTTACATTTTACATTTGGCATACATTTTTAACATACGTTTTTATGTAGCACATACATTTTATAGAATGGTAATAAAAAAGTAAAAAAAAATAATAAAAAAGTTACAGGAATAATTGAAACTAAAAAGGAAGTGAGGGATGTATTAATTTGTTAAAGATGTGTATGAGAAGAAAATGTATCGGTATTGCCATTTATAAAAGAAATTTTTTGTTAAATAAACTCTTTCAGTTAGTAATGTGTTGTGTATTATTATCCATGAACGTGCTGAAACTTGAATTGGGTCTATATAGTTTAAGCCTAGGAATAAAGGACTAATAAAACAGTATATCCTATGAGGTACGGTAAAAGTGAGTTTACTATTATTTGGGCCGATGAGATTACTGGCGGGTATTACGAACCGGCCAATCAAAGAAGGACTAACCCCCTATGTAAAATACATAAATTTTGTAAAAATATTAGGCGGGCGTTGGTATACATTAGGGGAGAATGAGAATTGGGTATTGAAAGCAAACCAATCAGAAAAGAGCGGGTATTCTGAATTGGCCAATGATAGAGAGAGCTACTCTCTATGGGAGAATGCATGGGAAAGTGTTCGGGGCGCTTATCTGTATAGAACTGAAATAGCCAATCAGAAAAGAGCGGGTATTCTGAATTGGCCAATGATAGAGAGAGCTACTCTCTATGGGAGAATGCATGGGAAAGTGTTCGGGGTGCTGTGACGCGAATACTAAGAATAAAGCTGTGATAGCCAATCCGAGAAAGGCGGGTGCTATGAACTAACCAATGATAGAGAGAGCTACTCTCTATGGGAAAATGAATGAGAAATAGATGGGGGCATCTAGCTGTTAAACTGGATGTGGAAAACTGCGGGGGGAAGGCTAAAACGACGGGTGTAATTGAGTAACCCTAGTTAGGGAGCTGCTCTAGATAAAAAAGAAAATGTAATAACACTTTGTAAAAGCGGATGTTGCAGACAGATTATTATAGCGTAAGCCAATTATGTGGAGATATACATGGTATTTGACCTAATATAACAAAATACAAATCTTTACATATATTATCACAGAGAGCAGATGTTCTAAATCATCACGTTATAGAAGAACCTCTTATAGAAGGAATTTACAATGTTTTTACTAAATAAATGATGTACAGAACAGGGACAATATATGTGTACTCTAGATAACGAAGAGATGGTAGACCCCTGAGAACTAAAGCGAGTGTAGTAGTTTAATTCTAACGTATAAGTTCCATCATATCATTAAGACCTTTGGGTTGCAATGTTTTTAATCTATAAATCCAGAACATCTCTCTTTTTGCAATGTCTGGAATCTATTGGTGTGATTAGTCGGAATATAATCAACGGGTGATCTTCAGGTCATCAAAATTTTGTTGATGTGCTTGCTTGCAGTGTAAAGCCACGCTTTTGTTTTTTGTCACCCTTTTTTAACGCAGGCCCTATGGCCGTTTAGTCTGAAATGGAGCGCACAGGTAGTCCTGCCGACATATTGTAGACGGCAGGAACACTCTATCACATAAATTACAAAAGAACTTTTACAGGTAAGGTGGAACTTGATAGGGTAAGGGGGTTTGGGTTTGTGGAAGTTATATTTGGTGTGATACAAATAGTTTTACAACACATACAGCTGGAGTCCCGCAAAAGTGTCAAAACCCTTGCCTGTTGCAGTGTGGGACTCCATTATTTTTGGGCGTCTTTTGGCAAAAAAAAACTATTTTAAGATGCATGCTTTCTTAAAAAGTTTTTTCTTAGGATTACTCTTTTTTATTTGAATCGTTTTCTCAAAGGAATTTTTTTAATTGGTTTTAAAAAATTTTCAAAAAATTCATCTTTCCGTGGCAATTTTTTCGGACCCCCTTAAACTGGGCCCTAAGGGATATTGATTAACCAGGGCTTGTAGTGCGCACTGTCAAACTGAATAAGGTATTAGAATCTACTTTTTGAAATGAGTGGAAAAAAAAAGAATCTGTCCTTTTTAAGTGTAACGTTTAGGTCCAGAAAAACAATGGATTGCGAACTTCGTTTGAAAATTTTGTATTATTTTCCAAAAGGTTTCTGACACAATTGATACCTAAGTCATGTGGAATATTTGAATAAAGTGAGGTGACATCAGCTGTAATTAAAATATATTCAGAATTAGGTGGTAAATCTGTCAAAAATTGGATAAGATGACCTGAATCTCTAAGGTGGGTTTTTAATTTGATTACATGTGGTTGAAGGTGAAGATCTAAGAAGTGTGATAATTGACTAGTGCTAGAATTGATCCCTGGTATAATAGGGCGTCCTGTTTTTGTCTTGTGAGAGTGAGTTTGCGTGCTAGATGATGTAGATCTAGAAATTTTCTATGCACCCTAACTCTGTAGAATCTACCACTACCACAAAAGAAGAAGAAGAGAACATAGAAATCCCTACTAAATCAAAATTCTACCCCACCCAGTCCCAGGGGCACTACATCAAGACTTTTTTGGATCTAGTTTCTGATGAATTACAACTCATCACTCCAACCAGCAGGAATTCTAATCTCACCAAACAAGAACAAACAGCTATAAAGAGAATGAAAGATAACCACGATATAGTGGTGCGACTGGCAGATAAAGGTGGAGGTACTGTAATATTAGATTATGAAAAGTATCAAATAGAGGCACAAAAGATTTTAAGTGATAACACCTATTATAAAATTATTCCAAATGATCCATTTCAGGAAGTTCAAAATGTACTGCTTGATAGTTTGAACCAAGCAGTATCTGGCAATATCATTACTAAAAAAGAAAAATATTTTATATATATTCCAGAACCTAACATACCTTTTTTTTACTTCCTTCCCAAGATACACAAAAATCTAAAAAAAAAAAAAAAAGGACGCCCTATTATATCAGGGATCAATTCTAGCACTAGTCAATTATCACACTTCTTAGATCTTCACCTTCAACCACATGTAATAAATTAAAAAAAGCCACCTTGAGATTCATTCATTTTACCAATTTTTGACGATTTACCACCAAATTCTAAATCTTTTTTAATTACAGCGATGTCACCCACTTTATTCAAAAATTCCACATGACTTTATATCAATTGTGGGCAGAAACCTTTTTTGGGAAAATAAAACAAAATTTTTAAACAAAATTCGCAATCCCTTGTTTTTCTGGACCAAATTACAATTAAAAAGGGGCAATTCATTACTTCACTCAATGTAAAATCAATGTAAAATCAAAACACCAATGTACACCAAATGCCGCCGTGGCCCAGGTTTTTCATAAGTTTTTTTAGAATGTTTTTTTTTGTGCAAAAATACTTTTACTTGGGGTACATTGATTTTTAACCTATAGGGAAAGGGAAGGGGCTTTCCCTTTTGGGGTTTTGTCCCCGGCCCCCTCTCACAGGTGTCATAAGAAGGGCAGCTTTTCAGGGTTTGGGGTTTTTTTATTTTTTCTCTTGAATTAAAGAAGGGCGTTGACCCAGTGGAGGCCGAATTGCTCGTGAGAGAAAGTAGGTAGGGGCTGACGATTTTAGATCACGTTGAAAGTCCCCTGGGGACTTAAACTCTTTTTATCAAATATGTGAACCGAAAGTCTCAAAGTTTTTCATGTAAAATTTCATTTGCTCACCTCTAGGGGTTGTCATTGGGGCCGAGGGAAAATCTCGTGATCGTTAAGTTTCCAAACGAAAATTTTGGGGAGTACGGCTGCCTGGTGTCCTGGGTCCCACGGGTAGTAAACATTTGGCATTTTAATAAAATAAAACAAAAAGGGACTGCGGCGCGCGTACTTTAAAAAGGGATGCCTGAGAGTAGGAGTTTACTACAACTCAAATTTATTAAAAAGAGACAATTAAGTCTCACATATAAAACCATAAAGTAAAAAGCCCGACGCGTTTCGCGTGGTAAATCCACGCTTCTTCAGGGGTGCAGATACAAACAATGTGACAAAATTATATAGAGGGCAGCTGTTTGAAAAAAAAACGATGATGCGTCTACTCATAGCTAAAGAGATTCAGTTTTACAAACCAAAGGATCTTACAACCTGTAACATGTACTGCAAATGGTCAAACACCGTCAATCACTTCAGTCTCGTGCAACGACGGAAGAGGTTGCAGGGGGTACATGGGGGTCAGTGAAGTTTGTTCACCTGTTTCGGCAGAGTTTGATACATGTTTAACACAAAGTGTGCCTGCATGGAATGTGTTGTTAAAGTAAAAAAGGGTCTGTAGAGGTAGCGGACAAAGTAAATGCTTCTATCGGCATTAGAAATCGACTCAGAACAGTGAGATAGATTGGTCTGCCATACAAAGTAATACAATGTGAATACAAACAAAAAATGTAATGTTCATTAGAAACTAGGAAAACGCTAAAGTCTCAAAGGTTATATTAACTCCTAATAGCGCTGAAGACCTGAGTCGCTGCGTATAAAACTGCATAGTGTGCACAAGGCTAATATTGAAAACAATAAATATAGAAATATAGAGTAATGAAAAGTAACTAAAAAATTGTGTTGACAAAATGAGAATTCAAATGTTACTCTAAGTAATGAGACTTGTGATCACTAATCGTGTCAAAGATGTAATATAGAGATATAAAAGTGGATGATACCAAGGGATTCTATTTGTAACATATTTTTACATAAACCTAAAGTCTCCCAGGGTCTACTATAGAGATGCGAAATAGATGGTTATAAAGAATAAACTGGAGTGTTGACATGTAGCTAAATGAACGTGAACAGAATTTAAAAAAAAAGGAAAGCCGGAATATATTGATGTTGACTAACAAAAATATAAATACATAAAAAAGAGTGGGTATAATGAACCTAAAGTTGTCCAAATTTGGTTGTCAATATATGTGAGGAAAAAACATAATGATTGTAAATAAGAAGAGAGGCTAAGTTGTTCATGCACTGATGAGGAAGTCATGAACCGAATTAAAAAATGTGTGTGGGGTGAGTGCTGACTGATAAGTGAACCTAATAAACATGATGAATATATTATAGGAAAAAAGAAAGAAGGAAAAAGTGAACATGAGAAATCCATGGGTGATAATGTTACTAATACAACCCAATATTAGATAATAAACGGTATATAGGCAGGTAATAGGTCCTCCAGTAGGTATATAGGCAGGGTATAGGTCCTCCAGTAGGTATATAGGCAGGGTATAGGTCCCCCAGTAGGTATATAGGCAGGTTACAGGTCCTCCCGTCGGTATATAGGCAGGTTATAGGTCCCTCAGTAGGTATATAGGCAGGTTATAGGTACCCCAGTAAGTCTATAGGCAGGTTACAGGTCCCACATAAAGTATATAGGCAGGATAAAGGTCCCCCAGAAGGTATATAGGCAGGTTACAGGTCCTCCCGTAGGTATATAGGTAGGTTACAGGTCCCCAAGCAGGTATATAGGCAGGTTATAGTTCCCTCAGTAGGTATATAGGCAGGTTATAGGTCCCCCAGTAGGTAAATAGGCAGGTTATAAGTCCCACAGCAGGTATATAGGCAGGTTATAGATCCCCAGAAGGTATATAGGCAGGTTATATGTCCCCCAGTAGGTATATAGGTAGGTTATGTCCCCCAGTGGGTATATAGGCAGGTTACGGGTCCTCCAGTAGGTATATAGGCAGGTTACAGGTCCCTCATTAAGTATATAGGCAGGTTATAGGTCCCCAAGTGGGTACATAGGAAGGTTATAGGTCCCCAGTAGGTATATAGGCAGGTTATAGGTCCCCCAGCAAGTATATAGGCAGGTTACAGGTCCCCCATTAGGTATATAGGCAGGTTATAGGTTCCCCAGTATGTCTATAGGCAGGTTACAGGTCCTCCCATAGGTATATAGGCAGGTTATAGGTCCCCCAGAAGGTATATAGGCAGGTTACAGGTCCTCCCGTAGGTATATAGGTAGGTTATAAGTCCCCAAGCAGGTATATAGGCAGGTTATAGTTCCCTCAGTAGGTATATAGGCAGGTTACAGGTCCCCCAGTAGGTATATAGGCAGGTTATAGGTCCCACAGCAGGTATATAGGCAGGTTATATGTCCCCCAGTAGGTATATAGGTAGGTTATGTCCCCCAGTGGGTATATAGGCAGGTTACGGGTCCTCCAGTAGGTATATAGGCAGGTTACAGGTCCCTCATTAAGTATATAGGCAGGTTATAGGTCCCCAAGTGGGTACATAGGAAGGTTATAGGTCCCCAGTAGGTATATAGGCAGGTTATAGGTCACCCTATCAAGTATATAGGCAGGTTACAGGTCCCCCATTAGGTATAGAGGCTGGTTATAGGTCCCCCAGCAGGTATATAGGCAGGTTATAGGTCCCCAGTAGGTATATAGGCAGGTTATAGGTCTCCCAGCAGGTATATAGGCAGGTTATAGGTCCCCAGTAGGTATATAGGCAGGTTATAGGTCCCACAGCAGGTATATAGGCAGGTTATATGTCCCCCAGTAGGTATATAGGCAGGTTATAGGTCCCCCAGTGGGTACATAGGCAGATTATAGGTCCCCAGTAGGTATATATTCAGGTTACAGGTCCCCCATTAGGTATATAGGCAGGTTATACAGTTAAGTCCATATATATTTGGACACTGACACAAATTTTGTGTTTTGTACCTGTTTACTGAAACCTATTGAAGTTCTAGTTCTATAATGGACATAGAGTCCAGACTTTCCGCATCATTTGAGGGTCTCCACATTGACATTGGATGAAGGGTTTAGGAGTTTCAGCTCCGTAACATGGGCCGCCCTGTTTATAAAGGGAGTACTCCATAGATTATGGGGGACACAGACTAGGAGGGCCACATAGTGTTCTTGCCTGGGGACCCTGAGTGGTGTTCTCGTCCTGAGGCCCCATATAGTGATTTTGGGATAGTGGAACAGCCTCATTGTGTTCACCCAGTAAAATCCTGTGTGTAATTTATGACTGCAAATTATTCTGTTGCTTGGCTTCAAGATGCCACTGTTTTCAGAATCTGGTCTATGCATAATAGAGACTGAGACATATCATGTGACAGAGAGTCACAACGGAGCTGCAGCCATCTTAGAGAGAAGGAGTGAAGCACTGAGAGCTCAAACAGAGGACAGACGCTGGATGTGGATCGTCTCAGCTCTCCTGATTCTGTGAGTCCATGAACTGTGATAAGCTATTGTGAGGGAGAAGAGTTTGGCTTGCAGCATTGATGCTGTTGGCGAGGAAAGCACCATGAAGAAAGGGACACTCTGCGGGATTCAGGGACAGAAAGGAGTGACTACATATTAGATATCGACTCCAACAGAAGGGACCCTTAACTCAGAGCAGTAACTTCCGGCCATCTCAAGGTCGACCCGGGTAGAATGCGTGCACACCAACTAACATAGAACTATTTGCAGGCCTATAGTTAGCCTAGTTTGAGCAGATTTGGTGTCAGGCCATCGATGTCTATTCAAGGATGGTTTGAAATTTGGAACATTGAAGAGGGCATGTCATAGCACTGTTACTGTAACCTGTTCACATGTATTAACTTTGCTATATATATTTATATATACAGCGCGCGCAAGATGTTTCTCCAGAACCAAAATATTTACCTACCCCTGGGGTTTTTTGCAAAGGCCTAACAGCAACCCTCACCTTAGAGCTGTTAGGTAAGGCTTGCTGTCTGCTACACCGCAAGGGTGTTAAAAGGTGAAGGGTGTCCGGCCTTTCCGAACCCTGTGGGTAGGTAAATATATCATGTATCTGTAAAACACACTCTCGGCGGCGCGCTGTGTAGCACAGGGGCCTTAGTCATATCTTTGTACATACACCTTATGGGAATGTGAGGATATACATACCACACTTATTTTCTGACCAAGTCTCAAGAAACAATACTTCTCATTGTTGCACAACTGGTGTTTCTGTGACTGTTCTGATTTTCCTCTATATCATGGGACTTCGTGCTTGCTACTACCAGGAACAGCCTCACCTCGGTCCTTGATGCCTAACCACTTGGACGTATTCAGCAGGATATATAGGATGACCAGTTATGGAAGCCGAGTGTAGAAGGCCAGAAAGTACGCTGTCTAGTTGATTAAAACAGAAAACAAAACATAACGGGTCAGAGTGCCCCCTGATTGCCCGGATTCTATTTGAGAGACACTTCAGATCACATGATGGAGTTTGAAGATCGGCACAGCGTGGATTACGGAGCCTGCACGGCTAGCCAATAATGGATGAGATGACGAGTGCAAGGTTCATTAGTGTGGATGCAGTTCCAACTTGTTTGGCCATACGACATTCTGGGCACAAAAGAGGATTTGTTCCGATAGATCATCCATCCTGGATGGGAATGGATGTGACACTGCGGACAAATGTGCTCAGAGACCTGGATCACCATCTCTATGCTAAAGAGGGGCCAAGATATTGGCAATGCACCACCACGCACGGGCCAACTCAGAAGGTCCTACAACAGAAGGTGAGGAGCTGCAGTATGCGGAAGAGCCCCATATCTGGTCAGCCCATTGGGCACGTGAAGTCATCATCAAAGGCCCTGGTCACAATCCCAATACGACACGAACGAAAAATATTGATGCCTGAGGTGGGACGATCTCGGACGACAAGTTGAATGGCTCTGAGGAAGGTCTTGATTGAACCTGCCTCAGAAAGAGTCACAGAACTGTCTCCACTGGTAAGCTCAGGGGCCCTCCGCCACCGGGAAAATGGGTGTGTAAACTGACTAGATGCCTCAATGTCATGACAGCAGAGCTGATCATCTCCTGTGAATATCCTGTTAGAGCTGAAGTCTATGACCTGAGAGGACATCTTTCGCGTGAGACTTCACGCTACAAGCCCTAAAAGTGAGGTTGGTCTCCTGGATCTTTCGAGCGTAAGACTAGTCGAAAGCGAGACTCCTCCGACACAACGGAATGGAATGGCCGAGTGATCATGGCCCTGGTAAGGGTTGACCGCAAGGTCCTGACTCTGAGGCAACAACAGCTGCTAGAAGATACCCTCTAGGAATTTCAGGAGGCGTTCTCGAGACATGATGAAGACTTTGGGTGTGTGTAACGGGTGAGCGGGTAAAGCGGGTATTGACCCCCTACGGTGGACCACTGCCGGGCTTTGCACCGAGGGGCTACAACTAAGTGGAGCCCATCGGGCCCACTTAGCATCTCACAAGAGCCTTTGATGGTAAGGGGTTTGGCTTGACCCTACAGCCACCAAGGTTGCCACATGACTTCAGAGCAGTCCCCAGCAGTGGCAGCTGACCTAACAGGCCAATAAAGTGCCAAGTGCAGGCACCAAACAGATCTTAGTGAGCGAGAACAACAAAGCAGACTATAAGTCTAATCAATCTTCTAGCAGGAACTAGCACGCTAAGAACAAGGACAGCGATACAAGATGCCAACACAGAGGAAGCGCAGCAAAAGGAAAAGCGGGACAAATAAATAGATACAGACTCTGCAGACACCATCTATAAGCGCGTCAAGCATGAGACGTAAGCTAAACTCAGGCAAGGATCACCACCAAGCGCATGACCAGGGCAGGAACACGCACGGGCAGTAGAACAAGGCAAGGAACTCAAAGACACAGACAGACAGAACGACAAAGAGAACACTACATGGGGCACACACACGGACTGCGCTACAACAAACCAACATCAGAAAACACAGCAACAGACTACACCAAGAGAACAACGACAAAAACAACAACAAAAACAACAATCATGACACAACCAAGGATCCAGGCCAGCGAGTGTGAGGAGAAGCAGGCTTATACAACCGCACAGGTGAAAGGGATTGGCAGTGGGAAGCCCAACCCCGCTGCACACTGTGGGAACTCAAAGGAAGGACACAAGATGTGGCCTGCCGCCCTCCTAATTAGAGACATGGAAATCAGTGGCAGCCAGCCAATATGGCGAGGAGCAAGCAATCAACCGTGACATAAACACAGAGGCTACAGGAGCTGCTCACAGCGGCACTTGCACCAAGGAAACAGATCTGCGATAGATAACATAGAGGTTACGACTACTGGTTCGCAGAGCGCCGCAGCTGTAAGGAACAGAACGTGGCTCGGAACGTGACCAGTACCCCCCCTCCTTAAGCACCCCCTCCTCCTCCTTCAATCCACATCAACATGGAAATTCCACCTAGTATCTGGGGACACGAAACTAATCCGGGGCAACCCCAAAACCAACTACAGGCTGCACAGCCAAGTACGGAGACATACATAGCGAAATCATGGAGAGTCTCACAGGAAGGAACACATATGGCACTAGGCAAAATCAGCGAGGTCAAACCCAGGAGCGAGACCGTAAACCACGGGACTCAGAAGCTCAGGGCGAGACCAGTAAGCCACGGGGACTCAGAAGGCTCAGGCCGAGGAACCGTACAGCCACGGGGACTCAGAAGGCCTCAGGGGGAGACCGTAAGCCACGGGGACTCAGAAGGCTCAGGCGATACCGTAAGCCCACGGGACTCAGAATGCTCAGGGGCGAGACCTGTAAGCACACGGGGACTCAGCAAGGCTCCAGGGCGAGACCGTAAGCCACGGGGACCACAGAAGGCTCAGGGCGAGACCGTACAAACCCACGGTGGGACCATCAGAAGGCTCAGGGTGCGATAACCGATAAAGCACGTGGTAGAGCTCAGAAGGCTCAGGGCGAGACGTGACTAGCCACACGGGGACTCAGAAGCTCAGAGGCCGAGAGCCCGGAATCAGTCACAGGACTCAGAATGCTCTAGGGCGATATGCGCGAGTGAGCGAGCCCACTGGGGACTCAGAAGGCTCAGGGCAGGACCGTAACCACGGGGACTAAGAAGGCCTCAGTCGAGACCGTAAGCCAACCTGGGACCAAAGACTCAGGGCGAGACCTCAGTAAGCCAACACTGGAACTCAGACAAGGCTCAGGGCTCGAGACCTTAAGCCGACGGGGAATAGTCGAAGGCACACTCAGCAGTCGAGACCTGAGAAACTCACAGGGGACTCGGAAGGCTCAGGGGCGAGACCAGGAAGCCACGGGGAACCCAGAAGGCTCAGAAGGCGGTATGTGGCCAGCAGCTCTCCCAAACACCAAAAGTACCTGCCAAAAAAAAAAAAACACTCCCACACACATAAAAAAGAATCCAGAAACAAGACCTGCACATGGACCAAAAAACAGAGGGCAAAATGTCCAGCGGAGCCATGGCCTATCCTACTGTAACGGTTGGGTGATCGGTGTAGCAGTCGGGTAGTAGGACCCACTGGACCAACGCCCCGGGCTTTGCTCCCGAGGGGCACAACTAAGTGGACCCATGCGGGCAATAGGTATCTCAAGAGCCTTGATGGTAAGGTGGCTGACGCCTACAGCCACCATGTGCTACCTCATAGCAGTCCCAGCAGTGGCAGCTGACCAGACAGGCCATAAATCTGCCAATGCTCAGCACCAACAAATATCGGACAGAGACAAAGCGAACATAGCAAGTATATATGTGCAGTTAACAAAACATCAGACAGGACAAAACAGATGCCAAACAGGTAGGATAAGCAAAAGTTAAAGGGAACAATAATATAGACAGACTGCAGACACCAAGAACCTAAGCAGAGACGTAACGCTAAACTCAGGCTAGAACCAAGCAAGGACAGGAGCATCGAACACGGCGCAGAGAACAAGGCTCAGGAAAACACTCAAAGAACCAGACACGCAGATCTACAAAGAGACCACATGGCGCAACAAAACCCCTGACTTGTTTACCGGACTAGCAACAAACCAGATCAGAACAACACACAACACAGACCAGCACCAAGCAAGAACAACAAAAACAAAACAAAAACACACACGACCTAGTGACCACAACAAGATCAGCAGCAGCGAGTGTGAGGAGAAGCAGGCTTATAAACCCACAGGTGGAAGAGGATTGGCCAGGGGAAGCCCCAACCCCGCTGAGCCACACTGACACAAATCTAAAGGACAGAGACGTGATGTCGCCATAGCCGCCTCTATAAGACACGGGAATCAGAGGCAGCAGCCCAAGATGGTCCGCGCAGCATCACAGCGTGATAATAACAGAGGCTACAGAGCGCTCACAGCGGCACTGGCACTCAGAAACTCAGATCCTTCGAAGACATAGGTGATACGAACTGGTCGCACACAGCCAACGCAGAGGCCGCAGCGTAAGACAAGGAACGTTGCAAAACGGACCGTACATTACCCCCCCCTCCTTAGCCCCTCCTCCTCCTCCAATCCAAACAAAATGGAAATTCACCTACAGTTCTGGGACCGAAACCATCCGGGCACACCCCAACAAAAAACCAAACTATCAGGCTGCACAGCCAGTACGGGGCGGCAATACCATAGGAACATGAGAAGGTCCACAGACACGAAACAAAATCGAGGTGCACCTCAGGACAAACAATCGGGAGGAAACCAGGGCAGGGCAGTAAGCTCAGAACAGTGCTCAGGCGAGACCCGTAAGCACCCACGAGGACGCTGCAGTATGCTGCAGGTGGCGATGACCGTAAGCCACGGGGACTCATGAAGGCCAGGGCGAGACCACGTAAGCCACGGGGACTTCAGAAGCTCGGGGCGAGACCGTGAAGCCACGGGAACTCAGAAGGCTCAGGCGAGACCCGTAAGCCACGGGGAACTCCGAAGTCATCAGGGCTAGACCGTACTGTCCACTCGGGGGACTCAAAAGTCTCAGGGCTATCAGATAACCAGTAAAGGCCTATGACGGGACTCAGAAGGCTCAGGGCGATCAGACCTAGTTTCATAGCCACGGTGGACGCCAGAATAGCTCAGGGCGAGACCCGAAAGCCACGGGGACCTCAGAAAGGCTCAACCGAGACGCAATTGTACAAGCCCACGGGGACTCAGAAGGACTCAAGGGCGAGAAGCCGTAAGCACACGGGACACTCCAGAACACTACACAACAGGCGAGACCCGTTAAGCTCATGTGCACGGCGGGACTCAGTGAAGGCTCAGTACACAGCTGCAAGACCGTAAATGCCACGGGGACCCAGACAGGCCTCAGAAGGACGGGTAGTTTGGCGCATCCAGCTCCCAAACACACAAAAACTGCCAAATCAGAAAAACACATCACCACACTATAAAACGCGACAGCCAGAAACAAGGACCTACACATGGCACCAAAAACCAGAAGGGCAAAATGTCAAGCGAGCCATATGGCCTGATTCCTACTCGTATCGGTGTTAGACGGAAAAGCGCGTATGAGCGTGTGGCCCACTGGACACCACTGGCCTGGCTTGCCGAGTGGGCACAACTAAGGTCAGGGCTCGATCTGGGCCATAGGTATCTCACCAAGACAGCCTTTGATGGTAAGCGATTGCTGACGCCTACAGCCACCAGGTGCTACCTCAGAGCAGTCCCGGCAGCAGTGGCGAGCTGACGCGAAACAGGCACAGAAACATGCCAAAAGCCACAACGCACACCAACAGAATAGGGACAGAGGCACAAACATAACTAGAATACTAAATACGGTGCAGGTACAAACAAAGATCAGGACAAAACAGATGCCAAACCCAGGAGATAACAAAAGGTAAAGGGAACAATAAATAGACAGACTGCAGACACCAAGAACATAAGCAGAGACGTAAGCTATACCTCAGGCAAGAAACCAAGGCAGACCAGAGGGCAGTGAACACAGGCAGAGAGCAGGCAAGAAAACTCAAAGGACCATGACGAGACACAAAGAGAACACTCTGGGCACACAACCGGACCTGCTAACAAACCAGATCAGAAAACACAGCAACAGACTACACCAAGAGAACAACAAAAACAACAACAAAAACAACAACATGACACAACAAGGATCAGGCAGCGAGTGTGAGGAGAAGCAGGCTTATAAACCCACAGGTGGAAGGGGATTGGCAGGGGAAGCCCAACCCCGCTGCCACATGTGGGAATAAAGGAAGGGAAGATGTGGCCGCCGCCCTCTATAGAGACAGGGAATCAGGGCAGCAGCCAAGATGGAGGAGCAGCAATCACAGGTGAGTAAACAGAGGCTACAGGAGCGCTCACAGCGGCACTGCACCAGGAAACAGATCTGCGATAGGAACATAGGTACGACTGCGGTTCGCAGCAGAGGCCGCAGCGTAAGGACAGGAACGTGGCACGGACCGTGACAGTGTGCTTCTACCACTGAGCATGAAATCCCTACGGACGATGCTATACCCATCAGACAACGGTACCAGCAAATCCCACCCAAGCTGTACCAGGAAGTGAAAAATATGGTGGCCAGCATGCTGGAGAAACGGGTGATCCAAGAGAGTCAGAGTCCCTGGGCTGCTCCTGTGTCTTGGTGCGGAAAAAAGATGGAAGGTTCTGTGTAGATTACCGAAAACTGAATGCCCAGACTGTTCGTGATGACTATCCCCTCCCGCGGATTGAAGAATCGCTGTCCGCTCTAGGTCATGCAAAGTTCTTCTAGACTCTCGACTTGGCCAGCGGATACTGGCAGGTGCCAGTGGCTAAGAAGGATATTCCAAAGACGGCCTTCATTCTACCTATGGGCCTCTGTGAGGTTAATCAGATGCCGTTTGGTCTGTCTAATGCACCAGGGACATTCCAGTGGCTGATGGAGCACTGTCTGGGAGATCTTAACGGTGCTGATCTACCTGGACAATGTAGTAGTGGTCGGGAACTCCTTTGAGGATCATCTTCAGAAACTGTGCCAGGTCCTGGAGCGGTTACGGGACCACAGACTCAAGATCAAGCCTAAAAAGTGTCAACTCTTCCAACAGCGGATAGAGTACTTAGGACATGTGGTCACCTTGGAAAGGGTACAGCCGGCCCCCAGTAAGGTGGAGGCAGTTCAAAAGTGGCCTCGGTCATTTACACTACGAGAGGTGCAAGCATTCATGGGACTCGCCAGGCATTACCAAAAGTTTATACCCCAATTCACTCATCTGATAGGTCCAATAAATTAGTTAGTGAGGGGCACGGCTTGGTGCCCAAAGAATCACCCCATTGAGTGGGGACCACGACAACAAAATGTCTTTGAAGCAGTGAAAGAGGCGCTGACCAGTGCTCCGATTCTGGCCTATGCTCAGTTCGATACTCCCTTTATGCTGTATACTGACGGGAGTCTACATGGGTTGGGGGCCGTGCTGTCCCAGGGACAGGAGGGGCGAGAGAGAGTGATTGCTTATACCAGTTGGTCTTTGCGAGAGTCGGAGCACAATCCTGACAATTATAGCTCCTTTAAGTTGGAACTGTTGGCTCTGGTGTGACCATGATGGAAAGGTTCAAAGAGTACCTGACAGGTGCAGAGGTGACCATCATGATGAACAACAATCCGTGGGCACATCTAGAGAACGCTGAGCTTGGAGCCCTTGAGCAGAGATGGGTGGCTCGTCTTTCTAAGTACAAATTCCGCATTAAATTCTGGTCAAGAAGGGAAAATGTTAACGCTGATGTCCTCTCCCAGACTTCAGTCAGACGACCGTCTCAGAGTATTGACGAAGAGTTAGAGGACACTAAAATGCCCAACCTGTCAATGGTGTTGGGAAAGATGGTGGCTGATTGGAAGAAGGTCCAAGATGGTTGCCCAGATCTACAGAAAGTGAAGGGTTGGGTCCGATCTTGGGTCTGGCCCCGGCCACAAAAGGAAGCCCGGCTGACTCTGGAGAGGCAAAAGCTGTTCAGGCAGTGGGATAAGCTGAGTGTAACCCAGGGACTCCTTTGCCAGACCATCTACTTACAATCAGAGCTGCAGCACCGGCAATAGATTGTCATCCCCATGTCGTTGGGACCAGAGTCTGTTCGGGAAGCCCATGAGAAGGGCGCCCATTTTGGGAGCGACAAAACGTACTGGTGTACTGCCCCAACTCGTTTAGCATGAGTAAGAGCACTGAACAGCTCCCGTCCAGGCCATCCGGACATCTTTTTTCCCCCTAGAGCTCCTGATGATTGGGTACTCTACCTCTGGGCACTCGTACTGTCTGGTCATGACGGACCATTTCACTAAATATGCAGTGGCTGTACCCACCAGGGACTTGACCGTAGAGTCGGCCGCCGAGGTGGTCTGCAAACACTTTGTACAGGTGTTCAGGTGTCCACAGAGGATACATTCTGATCAGAGAGCGTGTTTCCAAGGGGCATTAATGAGTGAACTGTACCAGTTGTATGGGATTGAGCGTTCCCCCACCACCCCGTATCATCAGGGGAACGGAGCATGTGAGCGGTTTAACCACTCCCTGATCCAGATGTTGTGGACTTTAGAGGACAGTCAGAAGGCTAGGTGGCCTGAGTACCTGCCTGAACTGATGTGGGCCGATAACAATAGGGTGCACAGTACCAGGGGTTATTCTCCACCTATGCTTATGTTTGGAAGACCAGTACCACCGGATGGATACAGGAACATCGCCGCCGGCTGAGAGCAGTGCACAAGGTTGTGGGGGAATGCCTGAAACAAGTGGTGCACCCTAACCCACGGCCTGTGCAAAGAGATGGGTATGCCCCCAGGTAATCGAGTGATGGTCAGAGCTAAGAGACCATCCAGAAAGTTGGATGAGAGACAGTACCGTATAGGATAAAGAGGACGGTAGACCTTGCTATCCCAGTCTACGAGGTAGAGCTGATAGGGATGGGGGGGAGGGGGTCCATCACGAAATCTGCATCGTAACATGTTAAGGTGCTGTAATTTTGAGGAGCCCATGACTGTGGACAAAGTACCTACCCTTATCCAGCAACCTCCCTTAGCTGAAGAATGGTGGGTTGTCCTGGTTCCGGCCTCAACTGAGGTTCCAGCTGTGGCAAGCTTGCCACTCAGGGAGAGATTGGAACAACAAGTCCTTCCCCAGGGGATGTGCCTGAAGCACATGAGCCTATAGCCCCATGTAGGGCGCCCAGGTCTAATGCTGGTGCACCCCCACAGTGCTATGCACAAGACGAATTTGTATGGGGAGGGTTGTCGAGGATGTCGGGTGGTATGTGGGATGGTGGAACAGCTTCATTGTATTCACCCAGTAAAATCCTTACAAATTATCCTGTTGCATCCTGCTGTTTGACTTAATATGCCACTGTTTTCAGAATCTGGTCTATGCATAATAGAGACTGAGACATGTCATGTGACAGAGAGTCACAAGGGAGTTTCAGCCATCTTAGAGAGAAGGAGTGAAGCACCGAGAGCTCAAGCAGATGACAGACGCTGGGTGCGGATCGGCTCAGCTCTCCTGATTCTGTGAGTCCATGAACTGTGATCAGCTCATGTGAGAGAGAAGAGTTTGGCTGGCTGCATTGATGCTGTTGGCAAGGAAAGCTCCGTGAAGGAAGGGACACTCTGCAGGATCCATGGACAGAGAGGAGCAGCTACAACTTGGATATCGACTACACCAGAAGGGACCTTCATCTCAGAGCAGGGACTGTCTGTAATCTCAAGGTAGACCCGGGTTGAACATGTGCACGCCAACTAACCTAGAACTATTTGCAGGCCAGTAGTTAGCCTAGTTAGGGCAGATTTGGTGTCAGGCCATAGATGTCTATTCAAGAACGGTTCCAAATTCGGTACATTGGAGAGGGCGTGTCACGGCATTGTTACTATTGCCACCGTTTCGTATGTATTAATCCATGTGATATATATATCTTCTGGGAATAGCAGGTAGAGCTAGTTAGGTTGTAAGCTGCTGTGCTACACCGCGAGCGCCTATGAACTGCAGCAGACACAATTGTTTCTGTCTTGTAAGGTGTTAAAAGGTAAAAGGTGTTTGGTCTTTTCAAACCCTTTGGGTAGGTAAATATATTGTGTATCTGGAGAGCACACTCCCGCGGGGCGCTGTGCATCACAGGGGCCTTAGTCATATCTTTGTACATGCGCCTTTGGGGAATGTGATGAATATGCTTCTATGGCAAGTTCTGTACATTATACCTTTTATTGAGCTGGTGTTGAAGTCATTTTCCTCGTTCATAACATCGCTGTATTCTGTGAAGCCTACCTCGGTACTCGGCTTACGTGTTCTCGCCCGGGGTCCCTGTATAATGTTCTTGCCCGGGGGCCCCGTATAGTGTTCTTGCCCGGGGGCCCCAGATAGTGTTCTCGACAGGGGGCCCCGTATAGTGTTCTCGCCCAAGGGCCCCATAATGTGTTCTCGTCCAGGGGCCCCATATAGTGTTCTCAACCAGGGGGCCCCGTATAGTGTTCTCGTCCAGAGGTCCCATTAAGTGTTCTCACTTTGGGGTGCTGTATGGTGTTCTCGGCCGGGAGCCCATATAGTGTTCTCATCCAGGGGCCCCATATGGTGTTCTTGCCCTGGGGCCCATATAATGTTCTCATATAGTGTTCTCGTCCGGGGGCCCCGTATAGTGTTCTCGTATAGTGTTCTTGCCCAGGGGCCCCATATGGTGTTCTCAACCGGGGGCCCTGTATAGTATTCTCACCCGGGGGCCCCATATTGAGTTCCCTCTTCTGTCTGTGTCGCCCATTCCCTGTAACACTTGAACACTGTATAGAAGCCCTGACCGTATCGTGGATCCGGGGCGCCAGAGAAGCACTAGATGGCAGCAGAGTCACAGGAGTGAGAACCCTGTGCCTGATGGGATGATGGGAGTGCTCTGCCGCTCTGAGCTCTGCTGCTCTGCATGTGCTGCGCCGGCGTCCTGGTCGGGAACGTTGTAGCTGAATTTCTGGTTTGATTATTGATTCGTGTTCATTATTGCAGTTTTCTTGTCTTTATCTATAAGGTCCAGAAATCTTCAGGGAGCGATCCCCGCGCTGCACCCTGGAACTGCACAGTACAGAGGCGAAGCAGCCCCGCAGAAATAGCGGGTGTGTGAGCGGCTCCTCAGTCCTTTGCAGCCTCTCCCCTGTATAGCGGGTGTGTGAGCGGCTCATCAGTCCTGTGCAGCCTCTCCTATGGGTGCTTGGTGTCTGGTCCAGTTTCCTTCCGGCCGCAGATTTTCGCGCTTCTTCTCGTTTCGCTCTTTGTTCTGGTTTCTGTAGAGAATAATCCGTCTTTGAAGATGAGAGCGACGGTGGTGGTGGCGCTGATCTCCGCTTATCAGTGACAGGCAGGCAGCCGCAGACTATCGCTGCTGGGATTACTGGGATTATCCTGGGTCAGATTATTTCTCTGACGTCTCCGATATTCTGAATGACACAAAATCTGAGCGATGAGACAATCTTTATGCAGGAAGCAAAATTGCGGCTCCGGCGTCCGCATGGGGAACAGCTCCACCCACTTCAAGGACTTCAGAATTTGTCCACAGCCGTGACCTAACCCCACAGAAGATACGAGAACCGGGGTAACATTAGAGGAGGACTAGTATTGAGGTGACCTCTTAACTGCTAACTGGGGGCATTGTTATAGATTGTGGCACAATGGGGGCGCTAGTACCAACTGGGGTAAACTTTTGTCCTATTATTTTGTTGGTTTCGTGTTAAAGAAAGCAATATGCTTGTGTGGAGGTGACTGCCCAGAGGTCTTCGGCTTATCAAAGAAAATTGATTCTTGGGGCCACCAGTGGAGTTGATTCTTGGGGCCACAAGTGAAGATAATTCTTGGGGCCACAAGTGGAGATAATTCTTGGGGCCACCAGTGGAGTTGATTCCTGGGCCCAACAGTGGAGATGATTCTTGGGGGCCCACCAGTGGAGATGATTCTTGGGGCCCACCAAGGGATATGATTCTTGGTGCCACCAGTGGAGTTGATTCTTGGGGCCACCAGTGGAGATGATTCTTGGTCCCCACCAGTGGAGGTGATTCATATGGCCCACCAGTGGAGATGATTCTTGGAGCCCACCAGTGGAGTTGATTCTTGAGGCTCACCAATGGAGATAATTCTTGAGGCCACCAGTGGATATGATTCTTGGTGCCCACCAGTGCAGATGATTCTTCGGGTCCACCAGTGGAGGTGATTCTTGGGGCCACCAGTGGAGCTGATTCTAGGGCTCACCAGTGGAGATGATTCTCGGGGCCCACCAGTGGAGGTGATTCTTGGGGCCCACCAATGGAGATGATTCTTGGGGCCCACCAGTGGAGATGATTCTTGGGGCCCACCAGTGGTGATGATTCTTGGGGCCACCAGTGGAGGTGATTCTTGGGGCACACCACTGGAGTTGATTCTTGTGGCCACGAGTGGAGATGATTCTTGGGGCCAACAGTGGAGTTAGTTCTTGGGACCCACCAGTGGAGTTAGTTCTTGGGGCAACCAGTGGAGAGATGTCTTGGGGCCCCCAGTGGAGCTGATTCTTGTGGCCCCCAGTGGAGCTGATTCTTGGGGCCCACCAGTGGAGTTAATTCTTGAGGACCACCAGTAGAGTTGATTCTTGAGGCCCACTAGTGAAGGTGATTCTTGGGGCCACCAGTAGAGATTATTCTTGGAGCCACCAGTGGAGATGATTCTTGGGGCCACCAGTGGAGTTGATTCTTGGCACCCACCAGTGGAGATGATTCTTGGGCCCCACCAGTGGGGGTGATTCTTGAGGCCCACCAGTGGAGGTGATTCTTGGGCCCCACCAGTGGAGGTGATTCTTGGGGCCACGTGGAGTTGATTTTGGGGCCACCAGTGGAGTTGATTCTTGGGGCCAAACCCGTGGAGGTGATTTTATGGCCCACAGTGGAGATTTAATTTTTGGAGCCCACCCGTGGGTTGATTCTTGGGGCTCACCAATGGAGAAAATTCTTGAGGCCACCAGTGGATATGATTCTTGGTGCCCACCAGTGCAGATGATTCTTCGGGTCCACCAGTGGAGGTGATTCTTGGGGCCACCAGTGGAGCTGATTCTAGGGCTCACCAGTGGAGCTGATTCTAGGGCTCACCAGTGGAGATGATTATTGGGGCCTACCAGTGGAGGTGATTCTTGGGCCCCACCAGTGGGGGTGATTCTTGAGGCCCACCAGTGGAGGTGATTCTTGGGCCCCACCAGTGGAGATGATTCTTGGGGCAACCAGTGGAGTTGATTCTTGGGGCCACCAGTGGAGTTGATTTTTGGGCCCACCAATGGAGCTGATTCTTGCGACCACCAGTAGAGAAAGATTTTTTTGGGCCACCAGTTGGAGCTGATTCTTGGGGGCCCCCAGTGGAGTTGATTTTTTGGGGGCTACCAGTGGGATGATTTTTTGGGCCCACCAGTGGAGTTTATTCTTGGGGCCACCAGTGGAGTTAATTCTTGGGGACCAACAGTAGAGTTGATTCTTGGGGCCACCAGTGGAGTTGATTCTTGGGGCCACCAGTGGAGTTGATTCTTGGAGCCCACCAGTGGAGTTGATTCTTGGGGCTCACCAATGGAGATAATTCTTGAGGCCACCAGTGGATATGATTCTTGGTGCCCACCAGTGCAGATGATTCTTCGGGTCCACCAGTGGAGGTGATTCTTGGGGCCCACCAGTGGAGATGATTCTTGGGGCCCACCAGTGGAGACGATTCTTGGGGCCCACCAGTGGTGATGATTCTTGGGGCCACCAGTGGAGGTGATTCTTGGGGCTACCAATGGAGTTGAATCTTGTGGCCACCAGTGGAGATGATTCTTGGGGCCAACAGTGAAGATGATTCTTGGGGCCCACCAGTGGAGATAATTCTTGGGGCCACCAGTGGAGTTGATTCTTGGTGCCACCAGTGGAGTTAGTTCTTGGGGCCCATCAGGGGGGTGAGTTATTGGGGCCAACCAGTGGAGATGATTCTTGGGGCCACCAGTGGAGCTTATTCTTGAGGCCCCCATTGGAGCTGATTATTGGGGCCCACCAGTGGAGTTAATTCTTGAGGACCACCAGTAGAGTTGATTCTTGAGGCCCACTAGTGAAGGTGATTCTTGGGGCCACCAGTAGAGATTATTCTTGGAGCCACCAGTGGAGATGATTCTTGGGGCCACCAGTGGAGTTGATTCTTGGCGCCCACCAGTGGAGCTGATTCTTGGGGCCACCAGTGGGGTGGATTCTTGGGCCCAACCAGTGGAGTTGATTCTTGAGGCCCACCAGTGTAGTTGATTCTTGGGACTGACCAGTGGAGTTCATTCTTGGGGTCTACCAGTGGAGATTATTCTTGGGGCCACCAGTGGAGGTGATTTTTGGGGCGCCATCAGTGGAGGTTATTCTTGGGCCCCACCAGTGGAGGTGATTCTTGGGGCCCACCAGTGGAGGTGATTCTTGGGCCCCACCAGTGGAAGTGATTCTTGGGGCCACCAGTGGAGTTGATTCTTGGGGCCACCAGTGGAGGTGATTCTTGGGCCCCAGCAGTGGAGGTGATTCTTGGGGCCACCAGTGGAGATGATTCTTGGGGCCCAGCAGTGGAGTTGTTTTTTTGGGGCCAGCAGTGGTGATGATTCTTGGGGGCCACCAGTGGCGATGATTCTTGGAGGCCACCAGTGGCGCTGATTCTTGGGGCCCACCAGTGGAGCTGATTCCTGGGGCCACCAGTGGAGTTGATTCTTGGGCCCACCAGTGGAGCTGATTCTTGCGGCCACCAGTAGAGATGATTCTTGGGGCCACCTGTGATGCTGATTCTTGGGGCCACCAGTGGAGTTAATTCTTGGGGACCACCAGTAGAGATGATTCTTGGGGCCACCAGTAGAGTTTATTCTTGAGGCCCCCAGTGGAGGTGATTCTTGGGCTCCACTAGTGGAGGTGATTCTTGAGGCCCCCAGTGGAGCTGATTCTTGGGGCCACCAGTGGGGTTGATTCTTGGGGCCCACCAGTGGAGTTGATTCTTGGGGCCCACCAGTAGAGATGATTCTTGGGACTACCTGTGGAGCTGATTCTTGGGGCCACCAGTGGAGTTGATTCTTGGGGACCACCAGTGGAGATGATTCTTGGGGCCACCAGTGGAGTTGATTCTTGGGGCCACCAGTGGAGTTAATTCTTGGGGACCACCAGTAGAGTTTATTCTTGGGGCCACCCAGGGAGTTGAATTCTGGCGCCCACCAGTCGAGTTGATACTTGGGACCACCAGTGGAGGTGATTCTTGGGGCCACCAGTGGCGTGGATTCTTGGGCCACCAGTGGAGGTGATTCTTGGGGCCACCAATGGAGGTGATTCTTGGGCCACCAGTGGAGGTGATTCTTGGGACCACCAGTGGAGTTGATTCTTGGGCCCCACCAGTGGAGGTGATTCTTGGGGCCCGCCAGTGGAGGTGATTCTTGGGCCCCATCAGTGGAGCTGATTCTTGGGCCCCACCAGTGGAGTTGATTCTTGGGGCCACCAGTGGAGGTGATTCTTGGGCCCCACCAGTGGAGATGATTCTTGGGGCCCACCAGTAGAGTTGATTCCTGGGGCCACCAGTGGAGTTGATTCTTGGATCCCACCAGTGGAGCTGATTCATGGGGCCCACCAGAGGAGTTGATTCTTGGGGCCCACCAGTGAAGATGATTCTTGGGACTACCTGTGGAGCTGATTCTTGGGGCGACCAGTGGAGTTGATTCTTGGGCCCACCAGTGGAGCTGATTCTTGCGACCACCAGTAGAGATGATTCTTTGGGCCACCATTGGAGCTGATTCTTGGGGCCACCAGTGGAGTTGATTCTTGGGGGCTACCAGTGGAGATGATTCTTGGGGCCACCAGTGGAGTTGATTCTTGGGGCCACCAGTGGAGTTAATTCTTGGGGACCACCAGTAGAGATGATTCTTGGGGCCACCAGTGGAGTTGATTCTTGGCGCCCACCAGTGGAGTTGATTCTTGAGGCCCCCAGTGGAGGTGATTCTTGGACTCCACCAGTGGAGGTGATTCTTGAGGCCCACCAGGGGAGTTGATTCTTGGGCCCACCAGTAAAGATGATTCTTGGGGCCCACCAGTGGAGTTGATTCTTGGGGCCCACCAGTGAAGACGATTCTTGGGACTACCTATGGAGCTAATTCTTGGGGCCACAATTGCAGTTGTTTCTTTGGGACCACCAGTGGGGATGATTCTTTGGGCCACCAGTGGAGTTGATTCTTGGGGCCACCAGTGGAGTTAATTCTTGGGGACCACCAGTAGAGTTGATTCTTGGGGCCACCAGTGGAGTTGATTCTTGGTGCCCACCAGTGGAGTTGATTCTTAAGGCCCCCAGTGGAGCTGATTCTTGGGGCCACCAGTGGGGTTGATTCTTGGGGCCACCAGTGGAGGTGATTCTTGGGCCCCCACCAGTGGAGGTGATTCTTGAGGCCCACCAGTGGAGTTGATTCTTGGGGCCACCAGTGGAGTTGATTCTTGGGGCCACCAGTGGAAGTGATTCTTGAGCCTACCAGTGGAGTTGATTCTTGGACCCACCAGTGGAGTTGATTCTTGGGGCCCACCAGTGGAGATGATTATGGGGCCCACCAGTGGATATGATTCTTGGGGCTCACTAGTGGAGTAAATCCATAGGACTCATCAGTGGTCTTAATCCTTGGGGCCCACCAGTGGAATTTATTATTGGGATATAGCAGTGGAGATGATTCTTGGGACCCTCGCTTTAGCTACTATACATGTTTATATAGTACAAGGGTTGTATGCTGTACATGTGGGGGGTAGAATATACAGTATATGGGCAGCTGTATATACTGTATATGGGGAGTGTATATACTGTATATGGGGGGTTGTAAATACTGTAGATGGATGTGTGTATATATTGTATAGGGGTGTATATACTGTATATGGGGGTGTATGTACTGTATATGGGGATTGTATATCTGTATACGGGGGGGTGGTGTATGTATGTAGGGATGTGGTATATATGTTATATACTGTTTAAAGGGGGGCTGTTGTACTGCAGAGGATGTGGTTTTAAAACTGTATATGGGGATGTATTACTGTATACGGGTGGCTGTATGTACTGTATATGGGGTTTTTAATGTATAAGGGGGGTGGTGTAAGTATGTATATGGGGGTTGTATATAGTATATGGGGGGGTGTACAACTTATATGGGGGGGTCTGTATGTACTGTATATGGTTAGTGCATATACTGTATACGGGGGCTGTATGTACTGTATATGGGGATTGTATATACTGTATATGGGGGGTCTGTATGTACTATATATGGGGATTGTATATACTGTATACGGGGGTTGGCTGTATGTACTGTATATGGGGATTGTATATACTGTATATGGGGTACTGTATGTACTTTATATGGGGGTGTATATACTGTATATGGGGGTGTATATACTGTATATGGGGGGTCTGTATGTACTGTATATAGGGATTGTATATACTGTATACGGGGTAGGCTGTATGTACTGTATATGGGGGTGTATATACTGTATATGGGGTCTGTATGTACTGCAGATGGATGTGTGTATATAATGTATATGGGAGTGTATATACTGTATATGGGGGGCTGTATGTACTGTATATGGGGATTGTATATACTGTATACGGGGGTGCTGTATGTACTGTATATGGGGGTTTATATACTGTATACGGGGAAGGCTGTATGTACTGTATATGGGGGGTGTAGATACTGTATACGGGGGCGCTGTATGTACTGTGGATGGATGTGTGTATGGATATATGGGGGTGTATATACTGTATATGGGGGTGTATGTACTGTATATGGGGAGTGTATATACTGTATACGGGGGGCTTTATGTACTGTATATGGGGATTGTATATACTGTATACGGGGGTGCTGTATGTACTGTATATGGGGGTTTATATACTGTATACGGGGAAGGCTGTATGTACTGTATATGGGGGGTGCTGTATGTACTGTATATGGGGGTTTATATACTGCATACGGGGGTAGGCTGTATGTACTGTATATGGGGGTGTATATACTGTATATGGGGTCTGTATGTACTGCAGATGGATGTGTGTATATAATGTATATGGGAGTGTATATACTGTATACGGGGGGCTGTATGTACTGTATATGGGGATTGTATATACTGTATACGGGGGTGCTGTATGTACTGTATATGGGGGTTTATATACTGTATACGGGGAAGGCTGTATGTACTGTATATGGGGGGTCTGTATGTACTGTATATGGGGATTGTATATACTGTATACGGGGGGGCTGTATGTACTGTAGATGGATGTGTGTATGGATATATGGGGGTGCATATACTGTATATAGGGGGTCTGTATGTACTGTATATGGGGATTGTATATACTGTTTACGGGGGGGCTGTATGTACTGTAGATGAATGTGTGTATTTAATGTATATGGGAGTGTATATACTGTATACGGGGGGCTGTATGTACTGTATATGGGGGTATATATACTGTATATGGGGGTCTGTATGTACTGTATATGGGGATTGTATATACTGTATACTGGGGGGGCTGTATGTACTGTAGATGGATGTGTGTATATAATGTATATGGGGATTGTATATACTGTATATGTGGATTGTTTATACTGTATATGGGGGGTTTGTATGTACTGTATATGGGGACTGTGTATACTGTATATGGGGGTGCTGTATGTACTGTATATGGGGGTCTGTATGTACTGCGTCTGGGCGTCTATATACTATATATCGGGGGGCTGTATGTACTGTATATTGGGGTGTATATACTGTATACGGGGGTAGGCTGTATGTACTGTATATGGGGGTGTATATACTGTATATGGGGGGGCTGTATGTACTGTATATGGGGAATGTATATACTGTATATGGGGGTGGGCTGTATGTACTGTAGATGGATGTGTGTATATAATGTATACAGGGAGGCTGTATATACTGTATACGGGGAATGTATATACTGTATACGGGGGTGTATATACTGTATATGGGGGTGCATATACTGTATGCGGGGAATGTATATACTGTATACGGGGGTTTATATACTGTATACGGGGGTAGGCTGTATGTACTGTAGATGGATGTGTGTATCTAATGTATACGAGG
>JAODAL010049187.1:0-28370 GCA_025379985.1 Phyllomedusa bahiana
AAAGGGAAAAAGAAAAGAGGTTTCTCTGTAAGAAATAAATAATTTAGCTGATCTGTTTGGACACAAGCAGAGCGCACGTCCTTCTGCTCTGAGACGCTGGGAGACACTGAGGCTGAACAGGAAACGCTGTTCTATGTAAAACGAGGTTATGTGATTTTTCCAGCCAATCGCAACCATACACATCCCAGTCATGACGTCGCAGACACATCTCACCCTGCTCTATTCTGTATTCTGATTTGCTCGACACCAATATTACAGGAAGCGCCGAAAAAGGCGCGATCTTAATAGATGATGCACAGATTTTAACCCAAATTATCGCATGATCTAAAAAATATGATCACCATAAAAACTGTGCCGATTTCAACTTGGTCGATAATAATCGCTCAACACTAGTGGTGACTAAAAGAAACCGTCTTTTTCACTGGCAAAAAAGACATTTTTCCTGTAGCATAATTCATAACTGAAGGTTAATTACAAGTTTTTCTCTTGTTGTGTAGCGTAAAATACACGCCATGTAACACGCTACAAAGCTGGTATTTTTTTGGTTGCTCAATTCTTTTGCGCAATTTACATCCAGGGGTTAATTAAGCGTTGTTCTGCTGCTGTGGTGACTAAAAGAAACCGTCTTTTTCACCGGCAAAAAAGACATTTTTCCTGTAGCATAATTCATAACTGAAGGTTAATTACAAGTTTTTCTCTTGTTGTGTAGCGTAAAATACACGCCATTGTAACACGCTACAAAGCTGGTAGTTTTTGATTGCTCAATTCTTTTCTGCAATTTACATCCAAGGGTTAACTAAGTATTTTTCTGCAGTTGTACTTAGTAAAAGAAACGTTCTTTTTCACCGCCAAAGGCAATTTTGCCTGTAGCATAATTCATATCCGAAGATTAAGTAAGCCTGTTTATGCTTTTACATTCAGTAAAATACACAGTGTTTTTAAACGACACATACAAGTAAATTTTTCCTGGCCATTTGTGGAGTGCAATTTATATCCAAGGGTTACCCCAGCTTGTTACTGGGTTCATTTGGAGTCAAATACAGGGTGTGTATTTTTCATATACAGATATCTTCATCAAACAGTGTCTGTACATTTTAGAACAAACAGTATGTCAGACAAAGATGTGGCAGGCTCTTCACCTGCGAGTGGCAGAGACACAAACATTCCTGGAGCAGGCCCAGGTCGCAGCACAGCAAGGGGACGTCGCACCAGGGGTCACTCGGTGAGGCCACAACTGCCGCTGCCATCTAGCGGCTGTGTATTGTTCAGCAACCCAATGGTTCTTGATTGGTTGACTAGGTCATCCCCTTCCTCCCAGATGACATCTGACAACCCCAGCCAAGAGTCGGTGGGAACGTCAGACACAACCCTTAGTTGGCATGGCCCGGGAGCGGGTCAGCGGACCTCACCTGTCCTCAACCCGCCTCTGTCCCATCCGGTTCCCTCAGCCAGAGATCTACTATGTGGTCTGGGCTGGAGCGCCACTATAGCGAGGATGAACAATTTGAGGAGGGAAGTCAGCAGCTACTTGGCAGCGAAGAAATGGAGCCAATATCCCCTGCTTCTTGCAGTAGGCAGCAAAATATAGATGTTGAGAGTGGCATGGGAGGTCATGTTGTGAGGGGTCAGCCTCTTCATACCAAGACCGGTGCTGAGGACAGCAGTGACGATGAAACACAAATAGATGAGGATTTAGCCGGCCGCACTTGGGAGCCGGGTGAGGCAAGGGCTTCATCATCGTCAGGAGAAGAGGGCGTCAGCTTGCGTGTCAGGCAGCGGCGCAGCCAGCAAGGGGGTTGTGTGGCCGTGAGTCAGCAGGATAGCAGCAGGGGTGAGGTCGGGAGCCAAGCGCCCCACGGGGTAGAAAACCCGCTTCGCAGGTCCAAGAAAGTAGTGGCACAGGGGCTCAGCGAGGCAGCGGCGGCAGTAGTCACTCAGTGCGGAGCGTTGGCGGTAATATCAGCTACTCGGCGGTGTGGCAGTTCTTTGCTAAAAAACCAGAGGAGCCGAATATGGGTATATGTAGAATCAGTAGGCAGAAAGTGAAGCGTGGCCAGGGAGCTAACATTGGCTCCACGGCCCTGCGTCAACACATGCAGCGTCACCATCCGGCGGCCTGGGAGAAACGTGGCTAAGATGTGGTGGTCCATCCTGCCGCCGCAGCAACAGCAGCAGCAGCGCCCAGTGCAACGCATGCCATTGCAGCCAGTCAAGGCTCCACAACCTCTGCAGAAGCGAGCTGTTTCTCTTTGACATCATCTCCCAGTCCAGATGCTCCTGCTCCTCGCTACTCATGGCGCCAGCAGTCGTTCAGCGAGGTGATTGCAAAGAGACAACAGTATGCGTCCAACCATCCTAAGGTGCAGAAGCTGACCTTGCTCCTGTCCAAGTTGTTGGTACTGCAGTCCCTCCCTTTCCAAATGGTGGACTCTGCACCATTCAGAGAACTAATGGCTTGTGCTGAGCCGAGATGGAGAGTTCCAAGCCGTAATTTCTTTTCCAAAAAGGCAGTACCAGCATTTCATAAATATGTAGAACAGAAGGTGGGCCAGTCCTTGAGCTTATTCGTTTGTTCCAAGGTGCATGGCAGCGGGGACGTCTGGAGCTGTAACTACGGTCAGGGCCAGTACATGTCCTTTACGGCCCACTGGGTGAATGTACCAGCTCCATCAGCAGCAACCTAAGTCTGGAGTCATGGATCAGCAGCTTCCTTCAACCGCCTAGTAAAGAGGGCAGCCGCCAGCAGCAGCAGCAGCAGGAACTGGAGCAGACCCTGAACCAACAGGTGGTGGCCTACTTGGACAGCACTCTGCCACTCCAGTTAGAAGATCCGCTGGACTACTGGGCAACCAAACTGGATGTGTGTCCGCAACTTGCCGAGTTTGCACTGGAGAAGCTGTCCTGCCCGGCCAGTAGTTTGGCATCGGAGCGAGTGTTCAGTGCGGCGGGGGCCATCGTTACCCCAAGAAGAACCTGCTTGTCCATGGGAAATGTGGAACGACTGACCTTTGTCAAGATGAATCAGGGATGGATCGGCCAGGATTTCCACACACCAATGCCTTAGGCGTCAGACTACATCAGCCATGACGCCTCACCCAAACTGTGAGAAATGAGTCTGGGTTCAAACTACCTGCCTCAGCCACTATTCTGATGCCGCCACCCGCCTGATGCCACACATCTGCTGCCAGTTTCTCCATCTGCCACCAGCCATCTTTACCAGGGACTGGTATTGCCACCCACCTCCACATTCTGTCATTGTGCCACTTTATGACCTCATGCTGCTGTTGCTGGTGCCGTGACATCCACTCTCTGTCATTGTGCCACTCTGTGGCCTACTCCAGTTTTTGCCACCTCCAGAATGTCATTGTGCCACTGTCTGACCTCATGCTGCTGCTGTGGCTGCTGCCGTAACCTCCACACTGTGTCATTGTGCCACTCTGTGGCCTACTCCTGTTTTTGCCACCTCCAGAATGTCATTGTGCCACTGTCTGACCTCATGCTGCTGCTGTGGCTGCTGCCGTAACCTCCACACTGTGTCATTGTGCCACTCTGTGGCCTACTCCTGTTTTTGCCACCTCCAGAATGTCATTGTGCCACTGTCTGACCTCATGCTGCTGCCGCCGTCACCTCCACTCTCTGTCATTGTGCCATTCTGTGGCCTACTACTGTTTTGCCACCTCCAGAATGTCATTGTGCCACTGTCTGACCTCATGCTGCTGCTGCCGTGACCTACACACTCTGTCATTTTGCCACTGTCTGACCTCATGCTGCTGCTGTGGCTGCTGCCGTGACCTACAAACTCTGTCATTGTGCCACTGTCTGACCTCATGCTGCTGCTGTGGCTGCTGCCGTAACCTCCACACTGTGTCATTGTGCCACTCTGTGGCCTACTCCTGTTTTTGCCACCTCCAGAATGTCATTGTGCCACTGTCTGACCTCATGCGGCTACTGCCGTGACCTACACACCCAGTCCTTGAGCCACTTTCTGACCTCACGCTGTTGCTGTGGCTGTTGCCGTGACCTACACACTCTGTCATTGTGCCACTGTCTGACCTCATGCTGCTGCTGTGGCTGCTGCGTTGACGTTCTGACTGTGTCATTGTGTCCCTCTGTGGCCTACTCCTGTTTTTGCCACCTCCAGAATGTCATTGTGCCACTGTCTGACATCATGCTGCTGCTGTGGCTGCTGCCATAACCTATACACTGTGTCATTGTGCCACTCTGTGGCCTACTCCTATTATTGCCATCTCCAAAATGTCATTGTGCCACTTTCTGACCTCATGCTGCTGCTGTGGCTGCTGTCGTAACCTACAAACTGTGTCATTGTGCAACTCTATGGCCTACTCCTGTTCTTGCCACCTCCAGAATGTCATTGTGCCACTGTCTGACCTCATGCTGCTGCTGTGGCTGCTGCAGTAACCTACACACTGTGTCATTGTGCAACTCTGTGGCCTACTCCTGTTTTTGCCACCTCCAGAATGTCATTGTGCCACTGTCTGACCTCATGCTGCTGCTGTGGCTGCTGCCGTAACCTACACACTGTGTCATTGTGCCACTCTGTGGCCTACTCCTGTTTTTGCCACCTCCAGAATGTCATTGTGCCACTGTCTGACCTCATGCTGCTGCTGCCGTGACCTACACACTCTGTCATTTTGCCACTGTCTGACCTCATGCTGCTGCTGTGGCTGCTGCCATGACCCACACACTCTGTCATTGTGCCACTGTCTGACCTCATGCTGCTGCTGTGGCTGCTGCCGTAAACCTCCACTCTCTGTCATTGTGCCACTCTGTGGCCTACTCCTGTTTTTGCCACCTCCAGAATGTCATTGTGCCACTGTCTGACCTCATGCTGCTGCCGTGACCTACACACTCTGTCATTGTGCCACTGTCTGACCTCATGCTGCTGCTGTGGCTGTTGCCGTGACCTACACACTCTGTCATTGTGCCACTGTCTGACCTCATGCTGCTGCTGTGGCTGCTGCCGTGACCTACACACTGTGTCATTGTACCACTCTGTGTCCTACTCCTGTTTTTGCCACCTCCAGAATGTCATTGTGCCACTGTCTGACCTCATGCTGCCGCTATGTCTGCTGCTATAACCTCCACACTGTGTCATTGTGTCACTCTGTGGCCTACTCCTATTTTTGCCACCTCCAGAATGTCATTGTGCCACTGTCTGACCTCATGCTGCCACTGTGGCTGCTGTCGTGACCTACAATCTGTGTCATTGTGCAACTCTTTGGCCTACTCCTGTTTTTGCCACCTCCAGAATGTCATTGTGCCACTGTCTGACCTCATGCTGCTGCTGTGGTTGCTGCCATAACCTACACACTGTGTCATTGTGCCACTCTGTGGCCTACTCCTGTTTTTGCCACCTCCAGAATGTCATTGTGCCACTGTCTGACCTCATGCTGCTGCTGTGGCTGCTGCCGTAACCTACACACTGTGTCATTGTGCCACTCTGTGGCCTACTCCTGTTTTTGCCACCTCCAGAATGTCATTGTGCCACTGTCTGACCTCATGCTGCTGCCGCCGTCACCTCCACTCTCTGTCGTTGTGCCACTCTGTGGCCTACTACTGTTTTGCCACCTCCAGAATGTCATTGTGCCACTGTCTGACCTCATGCTGCTGCTGCCGTCACCTCCACTCTCTGTCATTGTGCCACTCTGTGGCCTACTCCTGTTTTTGCCACCTCCAGAATGTCATTGTGCCACTGTCTGACCTCATATTGCTGCTGTCGCTGCTGCCATGACCTACACACTTGTTCATTGTGCCACTCTGTGGCCTACTCCTGTTTTGCCACCTCCATAATGTCCTTGTGCCACTGTCTGACCTCATTCTGCTGCTGTGGCTGCTGCCGTGACCTACACACTGTTTCATTGTGCCACTCTGTGGCCTACTCCTGTTTTTGCCACCTCCAGACTGTCATTGTGCCACTGTCTGACCTCATGCTGCTGTGGCTGCTGCAGTAAACTCCATATTCTGTCATTGTGCCGCTCTGTGGCCTACTCCTGTTTTTGCCACCTCCAGAATGTCATTGTGCCACTGTCTGACCTCATGCTGCTGTGGCTGCCGCCGTCATCTCCACACTCTATCACTGATGTTGCCACCTGAGCCCTCAGCTTGTTTGTTTTTTTCCAGCTGTCGCTGCCATGACTTTATCAGGCTACTTTCCCCCTTCAGTTTTTTGGTCAGTTTTCCCCTCTTAACTGCCCAGGGAATTTTAGAGTGAAGCGATTCTAAGAGCGGCGGCAGTCATATGCGTGTCATACTAAAACACAACATTGTATGAAGACCAAACCAAGCTCCCTCTGCATATTTAAGCATGGCACAACGTTCTACAGCACCCTGCAGGCTCTGTGCAGCCTGGAAATAGCTGTTTTTTTAACGCGATTCGTCCCGAAGTAATTCGGACCGAATTTAATTTTGTCTGGAAATTCGGCGAAGTGACCGAACCGAAGTTTTGAGAAATTCGCCCATCTCTAACCACCACATAGTGACTGAATAATCCCGCAACACCATGATCACATATTGCCACCACATAGTGAGTAGAAAACACTACGGCACCATAACCGCATATCACCACCACACGGTGGCTGAATAAAACCACAACACTATGACCACATATTACCACCACAGAGTGAGTAGAAAACACCACGGCACCATAACTGCATATCACCACTACACAGTGACTGAATAATACCACCACAGCATGACCACTTATCTCCAAGACATATTGACTGAATAACACCACAACATTATGACTATACAGTATATCTCCACCATACAGCAGCTGAATAATGGCACCATATATCACCACCACACAGTGGCTGAATTACATCATATCACCATTACATAGTGATCTAATAATACTGCCATGGACTGCAACCATTTCTGGAAGAACACAAGTTGGTGGTGGCAGCTTTATGGTCTGGGAATGATTCTCATGCATTTTCTGGGCTACTTATCTATGTGGAAGGTGCTGTTAACTGGAATTGGTATAAATCCATCTTTGCAGTTCAAGTTCCCCCAAACATGATGATTGTCTTAACTATGTAGTATGGGATCTTCCAGCAAGATAATGCAACATGTCACACGATTGTGACAACTTATCAGTTTCTTATTGAGTCACTCCTAAGCTATCTATCTACTGTCCGTAGTAAAGTAAGTAGGAAAAAAACACAACTGCACCATTGTTCACTGTTGGGTATAAATGGCATGCTATCAGTGGTATATGGCTCCATTTAGGCTTCAGTAATTTTAACTTCTGTTTCCTAATCCTATAATTCTTTTTGATAACCGTGAATTTCTAATGTGAGAAAGTAAACAGGCTGCTATGTACAAGCTCTTGTCAGCAGGTAGCATGTGTTTGTATCTGTAGGGCTCATAAGACTCCCTATGCCAGAGTGACTAAATACTGAGGAGGGGAAAGTACCCTGAAACTGCTGTCTCCAAATGGATGACTTTTCCTTTTCAAGGAGTTTCTACTTTGTATTAATTTCCAACTCATGTTTTAAGGCTCTATAATGTTTCTGACTGTTCTTACAACGTATAGTTCGGCACAAAAAAACCTTTCTGAAAAAACACAATGTGAACCTGGGTGCCACTGGCAGGGTTGCGGCATATATATATATATACACACGCACACCATTACCAGTGGCACACCACTGCTAAAAGGGCTATACAATACATGGAAATCTCCAAAGAAGCATTTATGCTATCTATCATGAGACAAAAGAGATTGCCAGCTCACCACACCAGACTCCGGGCTGCACGGCTGCTCGCTGGAAGCATCAATCCATGAGGTAAACAAAAAAAAGGTTTGCCAGCAAACCTTTTTTTTGTTTACCTCATGCTATCTATCATACATGAAAAAAACTTTGAGATTCTTAGTTCACACGTTTTGATCAAAAAATGTTTAAGCCACCCGCAGCTTACAACATGATCTCAAGGCGGGTGGTCCTACGCTATCTTTACCTCTCAAGAGACCCAAATTCAGACTTCTCATAGGGTCAACCGACCTCCAATATATACGTTTTGATCAAAAAATGTTTAAGCCGGGGGGGGCGTGGCTTGACATGGCTGTGTGAGGCAGCAACTTTCCAGAGCTCCCGCACATTTGCCTCTTTATCTGGCCTTTTCTCGTATCTCAGCATGGGGAAAACCTCCAAAAAGGGGAAAAAGGTCTCTCTTCATACCCCTGAGCCCAGCCAGGGTGATATCTCCCGCTACTTTGGGCGCTACGCAGTGCTAATGCCCATGGAAGACGCCGACAGCCACGAGGCCCTGCAAAATGGCCGCCTGTCCCGCATGGCTGACATTGCCCTTCAAGCAGCTGACTTACAGCCCGACCTTCCTGTTTCCGATCCAGCCTCCGGAGAATGGGAGTCGGGATCCCTGTGAGCTCCTCATCTGCTATTATCCCAGTGATCGATGCTGCCAGTCAGCAGGCTTTGCGGCCCTCTCCGTTGAAGCTTTGAGGGGATCCGGAGGAGAAGTCCCGGCAACCCCGCCACACGGATCCATCCGCGGCTGCGGGACGCGCAGTGAGCCCGACTGCTCCGCTCACACCAGCACCCTCCTCGGCAATGACGGAGCTCCGGAGGGCGCGCGGGATGCGCCGGATCCCACAACGAATCCGACCCTGGCCCCTGCTTCGGCGGGGAAACCTTCATTGTGCTCACCGGCACTGCAGCCATCAGACCTCGCAGTTGTCCCGGCTATCACTACCCGGCAGCGTTCGGATGCCTCTCGCGGTGACGACTCCTGCAGCCCCGCTAGACGCCATTCCAATATGGCCGCCGAGAGGACGACTGAGCCACCATGCTCCGAGTGGAGCTTAGAGGTACCGGGTGCGGGGGGCTATGCTGGACCCCAGGACTCTCAAACCTGCTCTCCCTCTGATTCCCCATCCCTGACCCACGCAAGGGGACCATCTGCGCCTGCAGAGACTCGGATCAGTGGGCCTGAGAGCACCCAGGGCTCACCCACTTCTTTGGCCTATGGACCTGCTGGACCCTGTACTGGTCCCAATGCCCTGGCCACACAAAGTCCATCGCAGGCCACCGTTGTGGATTCGGGACCCCCCCTGGGCCCTCCTCTGGATGATGGCTTAGAAGGGCCTTCTGGCATCCCCCCCACACACCAGCTGGCCATCCTCACCTGGGGGTGCGTTCCCGGACTCCATCAGCCCGTGCCAGAGCTCCCCTCATGGCTCTACAAGCCTATCGTGGTCACAAGGGACAGGTCTCATGCCCCCCGGAACACGGCACTTACTGTATCCCCCGCTTGGTTGACCGGCTCATCCTGGCTTGATCCTCCTGGCTATAGTTCCTGGACACCCTCCCACGGGACCCATACTTCGACCACTAAGGGCGCCTCTCACCTCCTCTCCGACTCCTCGGAATGTTCCAGTAATATCAACAACTCTCATATGTCTCTGGACTTGATCTCTCATACTAGTTCCTCTGGAGTGCCACCATCCTCTCTTCCTCTTGTGCATGATCAACTCACCGACACCTCCGGTGGTACCCTTCACTGCGGCCCCACTCTACCACAATCTGACCCCACAGCTTCTTCTGGCGCCAAACTTGTCACTTATACGGACCTCCAGCTACTGATTCAACATCTACCTACTCGCCAGGATATCTCAGCTATGACATCTCGACTGGTGGATGAGTGGAGAAAAGAAGCTACCAGTCTCCGTTCTGATCTTTCATCGCTCTCTACTAAGGTGGATACCCTACAGCAGGCTCAGGACACTTTTGCATCCTCCTTCTCTACTCTGCAATCTACAGTCCAACGCCACTCCACTCAATTATTCCATCTGCAACAACACTTAGACGATATTGAAAACAGAGGCCGCAGAAACAACCTTCGAATCCGAGGTCTCCCAGAAACAGTGACAGCATCAGAATTATACTCTACCATCTCTACCACCTTCAACGAAATTCTGGATCGGCCTCTGGACATCTATATCGAATTGGACAGAGTACACAGAGCTTTACACCCAGCTAGTAACGACCCTCTACACCCGAGAGATATGATTTGCCGCATTAATTTCTTCGGTCTCAAGGAGATCATCATGCAGCGCCTCCATAGAGGCCGTCCTGTTTCCTACCATGGGCATCCCTTACAACTCTTTCCAGATCTGTCCCGTCATACATTGGCCCAACGCGCCACGCTTAAATCGCTCCTTAACATTCTCAAAGAAAAGAACATTCAGTACAGATGGGGTTTCCTGTTCTCCCTCATTGTTCGCCAGGGCGAAAATACCCACACTCTGCTATCCCCAGAGGATCTTCCTGCCTTTCTCCGTGACCTGCAATTGCCAGACATTACCCTGCCAGATGGCCCTCCATTTCTTCTCCCTCGTCAAGGAAGCCTCCTGCTGGCGCCATACCAGCGGTTCAACGTCAGGACTCCGCCGGTCTCCCGCCTAGAAGGCAGAGGGGAAAAGCTCCTCTTAAGCTCAAAACATACCTGATTACAGACTCAACTGCTTCCCACCCTGCCCCTCCTTAAGTGTTGACTTCAGACCCTCTAGGGTGGTTTCATTCTTTTTCTCATCGCCCCATGCTGTCCCACACCCAGCTTTTGTCTTCCTTTAAGCTGTGTTTTTCTCATAGTTTTTCTCTATTTGGCCAGATATCGACATATATCCCTACGTATTCATTTTGTACCGGGTGCCAGCTAACGACCTGCTAGTCTTCTGCGTTACCCTCAGTAGGTTTGGGAGCTTCCCGGTCCCGCCCTTCTTTTTTTTTTTCTTCTCCTTATTTCTTTTTCTCTCCTTTTTCTTTCTGACTGGGAATACCCCCTGGTTGCTAGGCATTTTTTTTTTTTATAGTGTACTCCGCAGGGTGTTCCCCTAATTTTTTGTCCTTCTCCCCCTTCCCCTTTTTCCTTTTTTTTATGTTTGTATTTTTGGAGAAGTGCTGGTCTCGGATCCTGGTTCCTCACTCCCACCCCTAGGGCTTTAGATGGGAGACCTTAGTATAGCCTCCTTTAATGACAATTGCCGCAATATATAAGATATCTCAAGAACTGTATCATTACAATCGCAAACATACCCAGATTCTGTGTTTGCAGGAAACCCACTTCAAGGCAGACTCGTCCCCGGTTCTTAGAAACCGGTACTTTCCCCACTGGTACTGTGCTAACTTCTCTGGCTCGAAAAGTAGAGGTGTTGCGATAGCCATTCACAAATCTTTACCCCACACGGTGGTGAACTGTGTGATTGACAAAGAGGCCAGGTATATCATACTCACCCTCTCCATTCAGGGTCATTTGTTCACCTTAGTGAATGTTTATGCCCCGAACCAAAGCCAGGTCCCCTTCTTACTAGAAGTTCTGGACGCCCTGCATCTCCACGCAAAAGGCACCCTGTTATTTTGCGGGGATTTCAACCTTACCCTTGACCCCTCTATAGATAACTCCTCAGGCCGATCTTCAATTGCCTATTCAGCCATCAAGAAGGTTAAAAAAGTCCTATTGAGGTTCCAACTTTGTGATGGTTGGAGACTTCAGTACCCCTCGGTCAAGGATTATAGTTTCTTTTCTCACCCACAACACCTACAGTAGGATTGATTATCCTTTTGCAGCACAGCACTCTCTCTTGGCTGAGAACTACCTCTACTGGAAATGTCCTTTGGTCCGATCATGCCCCAATCTTTATGACGCTCCGTCTCCCCTCCTCGCCTGATCCGGCGAGAACTTGGAGGTTGAACGAAACCCTGCTATCGGACTCAGTTTGTTTGGCGGATTTACAGCCGACCATTGAACATTTAGGGCGACATGTATGAACGGGCTTTATGCCTGTTTTTTGGAGTATACTGCGCCTCCCGGCCCGAATCCCCCTGTCGGACGCAGGGATGCGGTGTTAGGCACAGCGCTCGCCACTATCAGCTGCGCCCCGCATGAAGGGGCGGGCAATGGGCACGGTGTAGGCGCGGTGTAGGCGTTCCGGGGCGGGACGCGGCGCGCTCGTATACTCCGAGGCATGTACGATCGCGAGTCGGCAAAGCGAGGCGCAGAGCAGCGCTCGGCAGCTCCGACAGGCAGACCTGGTTGATTCTGGTCTAAATGCTCCGGCGGCGGCGAAGTGAAGCAAGAACGGAACATGCGAGGAAACATAGAAGAAGATCGCGACAGAAATCTCGGCGCTCCGTGCAGCAGGAGTATGAATCTGAAAAAATCGCCTTAATAAAGGCGGAAAACAGTGTCAGAAAAGAGCTGAACCTCAAAAATAAACATAATTAAAAAAAAAAAACACTTTCCAAAAATCTAGAACGGCGCAATGTCAAGAAATCGGATATTGGAAATTGCCGGGAAATACAGTAATTCAAATTCTGAAAGCTATTCTCATTGGTCGGCATAAACCAGCCAATCAGAATAGGAGCAACAGTGAACCATTAAAACCTATGGAGAACGATTGACCAATCAGAATCACGACGGGACAGTTCAAAATACAGTAAAAATGCAGAAAAGAGCTGATTGGTTGAGCTAGCGGGGCTTGGCTATCTCGGCCAATCAGAATAGGAGCGACAAAGACCCATTATAGCCTATGGAGAATTTTGAACCCAATAAAATAAGGCGGGACAGTTAAAAATACAGTAAAAAGCAGAAAAAGGCTGTTTGGGTTAATGCGGCGGGGGCTTGCTATCCAGCCAAAAAAGCGGAGCTACTTCCCCATTGTAGTCATGGAGAGATGGGCCAATCCAATCTGGGCGCCAGCGCCTGCGCATAAATTTATAAAAAAAAAATAATTTTTATTAAGTGTAAAACATTATCAATAAAGCGCTGAAACCTTTTTTAAAAATAAAGCACTTAAATCCCTAACAACGCGTTGTCGCCGAGACCGGCGTACAAAAGGGAAATTTTCAATAGAGAGAATTGCCGGAAATACAGTAATTAAAATTGAATAAGCTCTTTTTTGGTCGGCATAAACCAGCCAATCGAATAGGAGCGACGGGGCCCATTATACCCTATGGAGGGGAGAAAATTGACCAATCAGAAAGAGCGAACAGGGGGCCCCCTTTAAACCCTAAAAGAAAAAATTGACCAATCATATTCCAAGGGCGGGAAAATTTAAAAAATCAAAAAAGGCAAAAACGAGCTGATTGGTTGAGCTAGCGGGACCTCCATTTTTAGCCAATCAGAGAGCGAGCTATTTTCTAAAGAGTTCTATGGGGAAAAAAATTCCCCAGCGAGCTCTGTGTTTGGGCTCATTTTAAGAGGGCCGTTATTTGGACCAAGGGGAAGGAGCAACGCCCCTAGGGGTTTTTTCCTAATGCAATCTAAAATAAACGTACATGGGCCGAAATCAAATGATAAAACAGAAGTTTCCGATGTGTATATAAAAAATAATAAATGGGGGAACAAAAAAAAATTAAATAAAAAAATCGGGTTTTATTTTTTTATTTTCGTTACACCCATCTATTGCCTTGGATAACTCTTTTTCTAGAATGTTGAACCCCTTTTATGAAGGCGATTTTTGATTCATACCCGCACCGACAGGGGGAAAATTTCTCGCTGTTTCCCCCACCCCTGCTCGCATCGGAACAGATTTTCGCGCAGTCCCGAAACGGCGCCTAAGCCCGCACTGTGCCCACCCCCGCACTGTCCCCCCACACAGGCGAGCGCAGGGAACTTTTCCCCGCTTTAAAGAGTGCCCCTTCCCCCGGAGGGCGAATCTTCGGCGCAGCGCCGCTCTGCCCTCAGTCGCCCGCACGTGCCTAACACCGGGCGAGGCGGGGCGGACTTTTCCCCCAGGGATGACCGCACTCCTCCGGCGGCGAATCTCAGGCGCAGCGCCGCACTGCGCCAAAGTCCCCCCTGCCCTAACAATCGGAGGCCGGGGGACTTTTCATTGGATGTATGAGCGCGCCCCGGCCCCGACATAAAACAGGCGCAGTTCGCCGGAAAACTGCGGAAAAGCGCGCCCCCTTTTATTTCAGTCGCCCTTAGTCCGGCCTGTGAGAGACCTACAGCTCCTATAGTGATGGGGCCGGCCTTGAAATGCGTGTTGCGAGGTGTTCTTATTAACACGGTAGTAGACTTAAAAAAGATCGCTCCTGGGTATTGCGCGTGCCCTCCCGAAGGTCTCCTCCCCGGATTACTTCTAAACAGGCCCCCCTTACCTTCTGTTCTTCACAACTGTTTTTAGCCGGCTTGAGGTCCGTAACTTTTTTACTCCCCTGGACAGGTTGATTCAAACCCACCATAGCAAACTCACAGTTTGGCAAGAAAATGGGTACCTGCTTGCAAAAACCCGGAGAACCAAATTTTCATCTTCTTTTTTCCCATATCAAAACCCCCCTGGGGGGACAGGGCATACCCAAGGCTAGCTAAAGATTTCATTTTTCCATTTTCCTACTAATCAACAAACCCCCGGGTTCCCCCCCCCCCCTCACCCCCCCAGTTCGATTATCCCCCCCCCCCCTTCCAGGTCCTTATCTGTTGAGGAGGGGAAAAATTTGAAACTCCCTTTCCACTGGGGAGTGGCCTCCGGTTGGGGAAAAAACCCAGGCCCGACGGGTTCACTGCCAAATTTTTAAAAGTCCCCCCCCCATCCTTTAACCCAGCTGTTACAGGGTTTTAACTCTGTTCCCCTTCCCCGCCCCTTCCCCAACACTCTATGAAAAGCACATGATTCCCAAGCCCCCAAGGACCCCCAGGTATGTGGAAGTTACGACCCATTCCCTCTTTAACGTGGGTCCAAAACTTTGCCAAACATTGCAAATCGCCCAAGCCCATCTACCTTCTCTGGTTCCACCCGACCGTGGGTTTTTTTTCCCCGGGAGGGGGGCCCGGGGCAATACTTTAAGACCCCGGACATAATCCAAACGCGCCCTTTGCGGCAAATTCCCTGATGGTCCTTTCATTAGACGCAGAGAAAGCGTTTGACAGGATCTCAGGGGACCTGACCTCAACCTTCAGCGAGCTGGGGGTTTGGGGCCAATTCACAGCCAAAATAATTCCCCTTACCAGGGGGCCCTCGGCCAGGGTTAGGGTGAAAAGGTTTCTCCTTTTGTCCTTTGTCATTTAAAAACGGCCAGACAAGGGGCCCGCTTTCCCCTTATTTAGTTCTAGTGAGGAGAATTTTCTGGGCTCAATAGATCCAACCCGGATATCAAGGAATCTGCTGGTGGGCCACGAATTAAATGTTTCGCATTTGCAAAGATCTCTTGACTATTCGTGGGGCCCCAAAACCCTTTCCTTCCCTCTCTATGTCCGAGCGGCTCGTTTTAGTCAGTGGTCTAACTACAAGATTAACACTCTAAATCCGAGGCGTTGAAAGTCCCCTCGATTCCTTGACTTGGGCTCTTTAGGGCATTTTCCCTTTTCCTGGCCCACGAGGGGATTTCAACTTTTGGGTACGCGAATACCATGACTTTTTCCCAAATTTTTTAAGCCAATTTTTTGCCTATGCTTTCAAAAGTGCGTCACGTTCGGGGAGCGAAAGGACTTCTCATGGTTTTTTTAGGTTTAACCTATAGAAGATTCCATTTCCCCCCCAAAAAATTTTTCACCGTTCCAAAATCTTCCAAACGTTTTCCAGCGACATATGGTTCAGACCCCAAAGATGCTTCAGTAAATTTTTCGGACTCCCGGGGGGCCCCCAAATTCTAAAACCCCTCTCTTTCCCGACCCAAGGCTGCGGCAAGTGGGGCTTTTGGACTGCAGCTAACTACTTGGTGCCGCCTATGCCAGATTCCTAGATTTGATTCAGGCTCCCCTAGTAAAAAGTGGTCCAGATAAAACGCGATCTGTGTCCCTGTTCCCTGGCCTCACTCCCCCCCGGACGTTTGACTCAACACTCTAGACTCTCGGAAATTGTCTTTCACCTCCCTCCACAACCATACTCCCTTTAAAAAAGCTAAACCCTCTGAAATTTTTTAGACCTCAGAGGCCCACTTTTCCCCTTCACAGATAAACCTCTGTTCCCCCCTGGCTGGTCTGGCATTTCTTTTTTTAGCCGACAAAAACCCTCTCCGTTACAGGTTGGGGATATTCAAGTAGGGGAACCTGGGGCCATTGAATGATCTCTAATTTCCCTCCTACCCCAAGAATATTATGAAACATGCAATTTTCATCACTTCTTTCCCTTTTTCCAAAAACAATAACCTCACTAGGGGCCCCGACCCCCTTTGAAAAATTTGGACCCACGCCCGCCCTAGGCCCTTTTTCCCCTTACCTACCAAAAGCTTTTCTCCCCCACTGTTTCCCCTTTCCCCTTTTTTTTAAATTTGGGGGGCAGAGCTCCAAAAATCTTCACAAAAAAGCCCAATGGCAGAAAAGTTTCATTCTCACGCATAAGCGGCTATTGCTTTTAAAAGGCCCCAAAAGACAATTAAAGGGTTTTGTCTAATGGTATAGGGTCCCCCCGCTCTCCTCAAAAGTGGTTTCCTGCAACCCAGATACTTGCTGGGGGTGCAAAAAAGAAGTAGGGACAATGTCCCATTTTTGGTGAGGCTTTTGATGTCTTGCAATTTTTTGGGGAAAGGTTTTTGCGGGTTATTCTTGAATGTACAGGGCTTTCCATTCCTAATCCCCAAAGAGGCAACCCTATTATATATCTCCCCTCTTCACCAAAGGTATATAAGCGCTTTGGTCAGACATCTCCTTCATGCACAAAAAAAATTTAAATCTCTCGGAGATGGAAGCAAACTACCCCTCCTTCCCTAACAGAATGGGCTCAGGAAGTAGCCTTGACCCACCGCATGAAGGAACTGATAGCACAGAGCCCTGATGCCACGCAGAAACTGATTTCGACCTGGTGTCCGTGGATACTCTACAAGGACTCCTCTGACTTCAAATCCCTCCTAGGACCTGTGACCTAAAATGGGAGGGGTCTGTGGAGAGGGGTCATTGTTGATGAGTCCTCCCTGACTTCCTCTTCTGTTCCCCCCCGCTCGGCCTACAGGGATGCCGGGTAACCCGGGATCCGCACGATCCACACTATTATTATACACCCTTCCCCCCTCTTTGTTTTTTCTCTTTTCTTTTCTCCCCCCATGTTAGTTAACAACTTATTTAGACCCTTTTCATCCTCTTTAGAGTTATATGGTGCCTTAATTTCTTCTGCTAGTACCTTTCTTTTGGGTGCCTTATCAATGCACATGGCTTGATTCATATGGCTCGGGATTGGCTAGCCTTACTTGTCTTCTTGTGGGGAGCTATCCCGAGCATGGTCTGGACGTTCCTCCCCGATACTGGCACCCTATGATAGTAGCACCTAGGTTTCCTGATGGGAGTGTTATTGACTTTCCCTGTTGTTGTTTCTAATCTTTGGTTTTCTAACAAATGTTTATTAGTAACACTCAACTGACTGTTGTTTAACTTGTTTAAAGCCTACCTCATTTGATTATTTTTCTGTGTGAATTTTACTGTTCATAAAAAGAATTTTTAAAAAAAATTTAAATTTTTGAAAAAAAAAAAAAAATTTAAGCCCCCCGGGGGTTACAAGTGATCTAAAGGGCGGTGGCCTACGTATTTTTACCTCTCAATAACCCAAAAATCGTTTTCTCATAGGTACCGACCTCCTTATCCAAAGAAAAAAAAAAAAACAACCAACCAACCTTTGAAAACATCTGCCGATTAACACCGTGAAGGTGGGGGTGCGGGAAAACCAAAATGGAGGCACCCCTTCCTCCCTATATAGTTTTAAAAGGAAATATATACCAAAATAAAACTTTAAGTTCTGCACAAAAAAAAATTCCAAAAAAACACAATTGAACCGGGGTGCCACTGGCAGGGTTGGGTTTAAAAAAATATATTAAAATTTTTTATTTTTTAAATAAATATATATATACCAAAAATTTTTCAAGGGTCCCCACCGGTTCGGGTCCCGCTGCCCTCTTAACCTCCCGCGTTTCCCCGTCCTCCCGTTCCCTGCCGCCGGTTGGTCACCCGCGCCTTGGCCGCCCCGGCCTCCAGGTTTAAAGGGGCATACCCCATTATTGTTAAAGGCGGCGGGTGACCCTATTTAACCCCCTTTCCCTTCCGGGGTCACCTTTCCCCGGATCTTTAGGGGTTTATTGCCTTCAGAGAAAGCTTCTTTCTCCCTTTGTTTCCTGACCACGAACCGTTCCCCAGCCTGCCCTGACCCCTTCCCGTCCCCGACTTCGCCTAGTCTCTCGTTTTGTACCCGCACTCCCTGGCTGAACCGCAAGCAAGTCACCCAGTGGGCGACCTGGTATTTTCCGCCGCAGCAAGCCCATCCCGCTTTGGGCGGCTCGGGTGAAAACCGGTTCTACTTAGTTTCCGCCCCCGGGTAGGCTTACACCATCGTTGCGGTGGCCAGCACCACTACCTCATTCTTTTACATAAACCGGCCATGGATCCCGCCAAGTACCTCTCCCCATAACCATCTCGGGGCGATAGGGGCCGCTAAAATAAACTCGCAACAACCCCACACGAACCTTTTGTCCCCAGATGAGCAGCCCGGGCAAACCCAACCCGCCACTCCTCCTCCGGGTGGCGACACCCCCCCAGCACCCCCGGGACTTCTGGGGCTACCTTACCACTACTGACAATTTTGACGGGGCCCAAACTGTGCAGGGATTTATTACCCATGCTCGATGCACGTTGAGCCTGATCTGTCAAAATTCCCACTAACTTTTAAAGGGGGCCCTTTCGGGTCAGTCGCTGTCCAAGGGCTCTGCTTCCCCCCCCCCTTGGGGCCGGGCGACCCGTGACACGACCTACAGGCTTCCTTTCGATTCCGCAGGCTTTGAAAGCCGGCAGGGCATCCTCTCAAACCCTCTACTGAATCTTCGCCGGGTACCCCCGGGTGGGGCCCACTACCAGTTTCTTTTGGGGACCCTGCACAGAGCTGCCCTAACGACCCGACATTCCATTTAAAAAAGGGGCTTGTCCGGCAGATTAAGGACCCCTAGGGGGCTAGAGAATCCCTCCTCCCTAAGCGAGCTGACCACCTACTACTCGAATCGATGTTCCTTCCCCGACGCAAAGGAACACCCGGGAACGGATCTCGCCCACCCACGCCCGTTGCCTCCCGGGCCCGTTTTCCCAAAACCACACGCCATTTCCCATCCTACCATAAAGAACCCATGCGGGGGCCCGGGGCACACTGCCCGAACAGAGCTGCCCCGCCGTCGGGCAGAAAAATTTTGTGCCTTTACTGGCCACCCGGTTTCATTTCGAAATGGTTGCCCGCTTCGCCCTCAGCGGCAGGGAAACGCCGCACCTGGGTTATGGGGAGAGGCGTCCCTGGGTGTGAACCCTTCCTCCCACCCCTTAAAAAAAGGAGGTTGAGGTCTCGCTGGGCCCGGACCATTTTTCGGGACCCCCTTTCGGGCCTGGATCCCCGGAATTTTTATTCACGCCGCCTGTTGCCCCCATATCCCCTTTCCCGGGTGACCCTCGGGAGAACCCCTGGTGATTCCTCCGTGATGCGAGCTTCTTATGACCCTTGGGCACGAAAACCAACCATTGCCCCCGCTAGGCTTTCCCAAAAGGGAAAGATCACCTTCTATGTCCCCCCCTCGTCGTCCCACGTCCTTTTTGGGTTTTCCCGGGGCTGCCTCCATGCCCCGACCCAACGGGGAACCCCGGGGGGTTCTACGCTGGGTTCCCAACGCCAGAAGCTGTCTCTCATTTTTCCGGGGCCACCCCGGGCCATTCCACCTCACATTTCCCCGGCCCTGCCGGGCCCTTCCCCCGCAAATACCGGGACTACGCGACGTCTTTTCGAGAAACGGGCCGAACCCCTTTTCTCCTCATCGCCCCATGATGCCCCATGACCCCTTCCTGGGCCGCCCCCCTGGGGGCAGATTTTACCCTTGTCCAACAAGAGACTCAGCCAGTCGGACTATATCCGTGAGAACCGCAAAAGGTTTTATTCGCAAGTCCTCATCACCCCCCGGGGACCCGGGTTTTTTTTCTACAGAAAAAGGGTTTTTTTTCCTCTCCGTCCTTGCTCGATTTTCCCGGGGGTCTGAACCAGATCCCTTTAAAACCGGGTCCCCTTTGCCACTAATTACAACTTTGCCCGCCCTACAGGGACCAAGTGTTCCCCAAATGGCCCTGCGCGGGGCATAAAATCTCATCAAATCCGGGGGGAGATGGGGGAAAGACGCGTTCAATACCCGCACGGCCTTTTTTGGGGAAACGGAATCCCTTTTCGGGCGTGCAATGCCCCCGGGGTCTTTCGGGATTCGAAACGACATCTTCAGGACCGCCTACACCTGTGTCATCTTTTTACCTGGACGACACCCGGGGTTTTTCTCCCCTGACCCCGGGACCCATCTATCACAGAAGCCTATCCTGCAACCCCTTTCGCAGCAACCGCCTGACGCCAAATTAAGAAGTGTGTTTCCACCAAACCCATCTCCCTTTCCTCGTTACATCGCTCCACCGAGGTCTACAAATGACCCCACAAACGTCTGCTATCCTGCAAGGCCACGACCTGTTGGACTTCGAGCCATACAACTTTTTGGGGGCTTTGCAAATTTATTACGACAGTTTATACCTCATTTCTCTACTCTGGTGGCTCCTTTTGGCCCTCACCAGGGAAAAAAACTAATCCCCCAAAAGTTGGCCACCGGGGGCCGAAAGAGCCTTCCATTTGAAGTCGGGGTTTGCTTCCCCCCTATTTTTGTCACCCCTGACCCGAGAAGCCCTTTTGCTCTTGAGGTGGATCCCCTTCTTTAAGGGGGGGGAGCTATCCTTTCTCAAAAAGGGGGCCCAAGGGGGAAAAATATCACCTGCGCTTCTTCCAAGACCCTTTTCTCGGCGGGGAGGAACAGCATTGGGGACCGAGAAATTTCTCGCAATCAAGTCCCTGGGGAGTGGGGGCATCTTCTGGGGGGAGCTCGCATCCTTTCGAGTATTTACGGATCCCAAAAAACTTTATATTCCAGTCAGCCAGCGCCTCAATCCCGGCAAGCAAAGGGGGTCTCTTTTTTTTTCTAGATTTGACTTTCCGGGCCATTTTTTTGCCCACTAAAAGAAAACAGGCAGTGCTCTTTCCCCGCGCATCTTACGTCACGGAGAGGGGCCGCAGCCCAACACATTATAACCCCCCGAATGCCTATCCCAGCACACCGGCCTCCTTCGGGAGATACCTCCTGGGAAAACCTACGTTCGGCCATCACCGCAAGAAAATCCGAATTGGGGACACGCCTTGGGGTTGGGGAGGCATCCGGGCCCGTAATCTTCCAATTGATCTCCTCGGGTTTTTCTGGGGCCAGGGCTGGGTAAAGAAAATAAGGACATCGGGATCCTTCTACTTGTGCCCGGAAAAGGTGCCCCGCCCGGGCCCCCCGGGTGCGCACCCTGGGCCCACACCCAGTACTCCATGGCCCATGGGCGAGGATTTCATCACCGACCTTCCATCCTCTTCGGGGAACACCCGGGTTGGGGCATTAAAGGGTAGGTTTTCGAAATTCACACTTTGTCCCACTGGTGGGTTACCTTCCCACCACGCTTCCTCCCTTTCTTTAGTCACATCTTCCCGCCGCACTCTGCCCCACACATCGTCCTGATCGTGGGGGGCAGTTCGTGCCCAAATTCTGGCGCGACTTGCTCCCGATTGCAGGTGAAGTTAGACTTTCTTCATCCTACCACCGCAATCTAACGGCAGGTAAGAGGGGGCAATAGATTTTGGGCAGTTACTTACGTCATTTTTTTTTTCTGCTCGCCCGGATGATTGGGGCCACCTCCTACCCTGGGCCCAATTCTCTACAACCACGGGGTTCTGGGCTTCGGGGGGCGTCTTTCCCCTTTTTTTGTTGTATATGGTCGGCATCCCGGCCCCCCTCTCCCTCTCCCTCCCCCCCGAGTTTTTCCCCTGTAGAAAAGCCTTGGGCCACACCTACTGGCATCTGGAGGCAACTCGTCATCCCTGCAGCGTGCTCTGCCCGTAGAAGGCCAGGCGGGCAGAAAGAGGAGACCAGCCCAATCTTTACCCCCGGGGACAAGTCCCGCTTCCGCCAAATATGTCGGAGAAAATCCCCAGCAACAAGCGGTCCCACGCTTCCTGGGGCCCTTTTAAATCCTGAGCCTATTAACCGTAACTATAAGCCCGTCCCCCCCCACCATGCGGGTCCCCAATTCTTTTTACGTATCCCACCGAAGCCCCTCGTTTGAACCGCTTTTCCAGAAAAATTGTCCCCCCCCCCTCTCCCGAGTCTGACCCCAACATATTTTCGGCAAGAGACTTGGGTATGAGGCGGGTTTGGGGAAAGGCATTCTTGGTTTATTGGGGGGGGTTTGTCCGGAGGAGAACAGGGAACCTGAGGAAAACCCGGACCGCGGGTCTCATATTTCGGTTTTTCCCCGAACAGAAAGAGGGGGAGCCCCGGGGGGGGGGGACTTACGATGGGCCCCCAGCCCCCCGCCCGGGCGCGGGGGCACCGGCGGCCCACCCCCGGGGGCCGGCGGCCCCCTCCCTCCCGCGGTTTGGGTCCCGGGGCCCACCCCACCTCCCCGTCCCGCGTCCTCCCGTTCCCTGGCCGGGCCGGGGTGGCATGCCCGCGCCTTAGGCGCGCGCGCGCCGGCTCCCGGTTTAAAGGGGCATAAAACCCTTATTTGGTTTAAGGTGGCAGGTACCCTATTTAACCCCCTTCCCCTTCCGGGGCACCTTTCCGGGTCTTTTGTGCGTTACTGCCCTTTAGAGAAAGCTTCTTTCTCCTTTTTTCCTGACTTCCGGTACCGAACCGTCTTTTGCTCCAGGGCTTGACCACGAAACCCTTGCCCCCCCTCCCACCTCTTCCCTTCCCCCACTTGCCTACGTCCTTGATTTTTACCACCCCTTTCCTTGGGTGCCCCGCAAGCAAGTCACCCAGGGGGGACCTGGTATTTTTTTGCCGCAGCAAGTCCATCCCCCTTTGCGGCGGGCTCTGGTAAAACCGGGTTTTACTTAGATTTCCGCCCCCTGGTCGGGTTCCCCCTCCTTGCGGTGGTCCAGCGGATCCACTACCTCAAATTTGTTTCCACCAAAAAATTTTATATTTTATACTAAAAATATTTTATAAATAAAAATAAAATTAAAATAACACAAACGCACACCATTACCAGTGGGACACCACTGGGAAAAAAGGGGTATACAATACATGGAAATCTCCAAAGAACATTTAATGCTATTTTTACATACATTAAAAAAAATGAAAAAAAAAAAAACCCCATCCCAAATCTCCCCCACTTTCAAACCCCTTCAAAAGCATCCCCAAAAAAAATTTAATTTTTTCAACTTCCTATAACCAAAAAAACCTGTTGTTTACTTTCTTCCTCCACAAACATTTTCGCCCCTCACTTTCCCGTCCTTTCTCCCCCCCCCTTTAGATTGTGAAGGGTCTCCGGAAGGGGCCCCATCTTTCCCCCTGTTTCCTTTTTTAAAACCCCTTTTTCCAAAGTACTCGTTTTTACTAAAGTTATGTATGTAACCCCCTCGAATGTAAAAGTGCCTGGAATCAATGGCGCTTTAAATAAAATAATAATAATAAAAAATTAATAATTAAAAAAACCATCATGCCGCCGCCTCACCGCACGGGGCAAGCAGGGAGGGGAGGCGAACAGCGGGGGTCTAAATTTATCCTTTTGTTCAGCCCCCGGAGCCGCAGGGCAGGCACGCGATGTATGAAGCCCAAAATATACTGCCCTATCCAACAAAATACCGCCCTATCCAACAATAAATGCTGCCCCAATTTTCCCCCTATATACCCGCCCTTTCCAACTAATTTGCTCCCCATCCACCTATATATTTCCCTTTTCCAACAATAATGCTGCCCTATCCACCATGAACTTCCCCTTTTTTCAACTATACATTTTTGCCCCCATCCCAAAACCCATATTTAATTTTCCCTATCCAACAATAATGGCTGCCCCAACCACAAACTGGCCCCATTTCCAAAAAAATATATACGCCCTATCCAAATTTATATGCTCCCTTTTCCACCCATAAACGAACTATCCAAAAAAAATAAAAACTGCCCATCCAACAATAAAATGCTGCCCCAAAACCACCTATAAACGCCCTAAAAAAACAAATATCTGCCCTAAACCCCTATATACTCCCCCATTTCCCAAAAATTTAAACTGCCCCTTCCAACAAATATATGCGGGTCTAAACCACCTATATACTGCCCTATTTCCCAAAAAAATATGCTGCCCTATCCACCTATATAATGCCCCAAACCCAAAAATATATTACTTTCCCAACCCAACATATATTCCCGCCCCTATCCAACAAAAATATACTTTCCCGTCTACCTATATGCTGCCCATGTCTACCTATATGCTGCCCGTCTGCCTATATGCTGCCCTGTTTTAAATATATGCCGCCCTGTTACCTTTAAAAACCAGGGCCCCTGGGCGCCTAATACCAACCCTTTCTAAACCTTTTATACCTGCCTTGTTCCCGCCCCAATTACCACCCGTCTGCCTATATAACTGCCCCCCGTTTTCCTATTAAAACGGCCCTTGCCTGGCACATACTGGCCCTGCCCGGCTTTTAAATTTCCCAGCCCCACCTGGGTTTGTTACTTGGGCAGGGCCCAGTAAACCCGGGGAGTTACTTTGGGCCCGGTTCCCCTACCTGGCTAGTTTCTTGGGGGGAACCCCACTACCTGGCTTTGTTACAGGGGGAGCCCCCCCGCTACCTGGCTAGTTTCTGGGGGGGGAAACCCCAGCTACCCGGCTAGTTACTGTGGGCAGCCGCAGCTACCGGGGAAATTACGTGGGCAACCCAGCTACCTGGCTTGTTACTGTGGGCACCCAGCCCCCTGGCATTTTCTGGGGGGCAGCCCCCTACCTGGCTAGTTACTGGGGGGCAGCCCAGCTTTCCTTGGGTGTTACTTGGGGGGAAATTAAAAGGGCCCTGTTTTACCTCCCCATTGGGGGTCATCCTTTTTTTTACATGCCCCTTTATCTGACATTTTTTTTAATTTTTTTAATTTTTTTGGGTCAAAAAACCCTGTTTTGGGGGAAATTTAAAGGAAAGGTTTGGTGGAAAAAACAGGGGTCTTTTGAAATATTTTTGGGAAATTCCCACAGGGACGGGGTAGTGACCACCCCAGAAAAGACACGCATGCTGTACTGGGCGGGGAAAAGAAAGGAAAGGGGGAAAAATCAACAGGGAAAACAAACCCTGGAGGTTTTTGGGTCAAGAAAAAAAAGGAGAAGAGAACAACTCCCAAAAGAGATACAACCCCCTTGAGTCCCCGCTGTCAGGGGGCATTTTAATTTTACTTGTTGAATCGTGCTGTATTCATGTGATGGTACCTGAACTACTGGTGATGTTTATTATGGGGCTGTGTTAATGTTTTGGGGGCCCTTTTTAGTTTTCAGTGTAGGGTTGTCCCTGAAATTTTAAACAAGTGCCCACTGACTCTGGATAGGGGTTTTTTTTGCACCACTGGTTTTTTTCTTGCTTTTATGTATGGAAACTCCCCACACAGAGCAGTTTTGGGGCATTTTTTTGATGCGTTTTTCTTTTGCATAAATGTACAGCATTAAATACTCTGCCTTTTTTTCACAAAAACCACCCCAAAAAAACATAAAAAAATTCTCTGTGTTAAAACACTTTAATGTAAATTTATTTTAGAAAAGTGGAGGGGCGAGAACGAGGGAAAATTTTTTAAAGGGGTATTGTGGGGGGAAATTTCGGGGCTTTTTTGCCAGGGCTGATTTTTATTCCCAGTCCGGCCCTGCCTACTATATTGGGGGATTTAACTATCAACTACATTAGAATGCAAAAGAAAATGAAATCTTTGTACACAAAAGAGAGCCCTAAATACATTTGGGGACACTTTGACTGGATGTAACTTTACTGTAATCACTTATGTGTGTGCAGGGCACCTGTGTACAACTGGTATCTACCTCTATATGGCTACTGTATTGTGGTAATATTGGTCAAAGTGAAATGGTTTATATTTAGAAAATGGTATGTTGTATTCTTCTGTAACTATGTGCTCATGATATGTAGAAGTATTATTCAGATATAATAGGCCACATGCATGAAAACTGTTTAGGTCTAAAACACACTTTGTTGTCCATAGCAACCAGAGCAATCAGAGTGCCCCTTTCATTTTTCCAGGGCATTATATGAAATGAAAGGGGCGCTCTGATTGGTTACTATGAGCAAGAAAGTGAGTTTTAGACCTAGACAGTTTTCATACATGTGGCCCTATGTGGTGTTGATATTTGGTGGTATTACTCAGCCACTATGTTGAAGGGATATGTGACCATGGTGTGGCAGTATTTTTCTGTCACAATTTGGTAGTGATAAGTGGTCATAGTGTTGCAGCATTTTTCTGTCACTATGTGGTGGTGATGAGTGGTCATAGTGTGGCATTATTTTTCTGTCACTATGTGGTGGTGATGAGTGGTCATAGTGTGGCAGTATTTTTCAGTTATTAGTGGAATATTTCAGTAATATTGGCCTTAAGATTCTGGTTTTGTGCAGCAGTGTTATTTGGTAACTGGATATCTAATGGTTTTATACATGGCACTCTGTGTTATAGCTTTTTATATATTCTTGTTTATAATAGGGGTATCATTCAGCGAGAGAGACATATATCTTCAGACCTTTTAGGTTTACCCAGTGTCCTGCCGCAATTAGGTGAGGTAGACTCACAAGTCACAGGGCCCCAACTTGACTACAGGTTAGTGTGATGATGTCAACACCACAGTCTGTATAAATTGAAGTGAGACTGGACGGGAGCACCGCACAAGTGGTGGTGGCAGGGAGGCACAGTGGGCCCCTAACACTGGTGCCATTTATTAGAAGTCCAGTCAGACACATTATAAAGCCTTGAAACATGAGTAGGGAATTAATACAAACTAGAAACTCCTTGAAAAGGAAAAGTCATCCATTTGGAGACAGCTGTTTCGGGGTACTTGTCCCTCCTCAGTAGACAGTGGAACTCTGGCTGGCTGAACAGGAGACCTTTAACATAGCTCTTGGGGGTTAATGTTTTTCCTTGTGTATTGTGCAATGCTGGCATAGAGAGTCTTATGAGCCTCACAGGTACAAACACATGCTACCTGCTGACAAGAGCTTGTACATAACAGCATGTTTACTTTCCTCCTCATTAGACAGGGGCACTCTGGTGCAAACGGGAATTTAACATAGATTATGGGGATTAATGTTAATTTTATTGTGAATCTCTAAATGTAGGCCATACACCGTACTGCTAGCATGCTTTAAAAACCCAACCTGTGAACTTTTTCACTTTAAAAAATGCAATGTTATAAAAACAGAAAAAAATAGGATTTAAAATATAATTTAAAATTTTTTGAATTCAAAAGGGAGCCAACCCGATAATGTCATTTATACCCAACAGTGAACTTTATAAAAACAATGGTGCAATTGTGTTTTTTTTCCCACTTACTTAAGTGGGAAGGAGCAGTTACAGGCACCATCTCTCAGGCCAGCACCAGGCATTTTAGGGGGCAGCACGGACAGTAGATAGACAGGCTGGGAGTGACTCAATAAGATCCTGGTAAGTTGTCACAGCTCTCTGGAGTCATGCTGACTGCATCCCACAGCTGTTGGAGAGTCCATAGAACCAAAACTATCATTCAAGAGCTTCAACACAAGCTCATTTGGGGCTTGGAGAATTAGGAGGCCAGGGTAGTATTTTGAAATGTTTGTAATTCTTTTCCAACCAGTGTCGGATATGTCTAGTCGTGTGACATGTTACATTATCTTGCTGGTAGATCTCATCCTACATAGGGAAGACAATCAGCATGTATGGGGGAGTATGATCTGCAAGGATAGATTCATACCAACAGCACCTTCCACATAGATAAGTAGCCCAGAAAATGTCTCAGAAACATTCCCAGACCATAAAAATGCCACCACCAACTTGTGTTCTTCCAGAAATATTTGCAGTGTATGGCAGTATTATTAGGTCACTATGTGATGGTGATATGAGACGGCGTAATTCAGCCACTGTGTGGTGGTGATATGTGGTGGCATTATTCAGCTGGTGATATACAGTGGTGATATACTGTATGATCATGATGTGGTGGTGTAATTCAGTCACTATGTGGTGGAAATATGTGGTCATGCTGTGGCGGCACTATTCAGTCACTGTGTCGTGGTGAAATACGGTCATGGTGCCGTGGCGTTTTCCAGTTACCCTGTTGTGGTAATATGTGGTCATAGTGTTGCAGTATTATTCAGCCATTGTGTGGTGGTGATATGTGGTCACCATTTCATTTCTTCACAGGTACGTCCTGTCTGGGGAACAGCAAATCCCAGCCATCCCACCGCATTATATGTCTAACTGTCTCTGCTTAGTTTAAATGGTACATTTTTGTCTAGATATTTTCGCCCAGCGCTGTCTTCCATAATTTATCCTGTGTTTATTTGTGTAGCCATCAATCCCAGATATTTC